>JAHWFP010032177.1:38550-64363 GCA_023313725.1 Lithobius niger
TTAATTTAATTTAATTTAATTTAATTTAATTTAATTTAATTTAATTTAATTTAATTAATTTATACAGCATTGTAGTGATTTCCCGCTTGCATGAAAATACTGTGATTTCCCATTAGCAGTATGCCAAACTTTCATTGGATTTAGTTAGATTCAGTGTTAAGAGACATACAGGCCTAAATCCCGTTTGCATGAAAATATTGTGACTGGAAAAACATATGACGTCACCCGTACTGTGCCTCTTTGTTGAAAGCACAGTTTGAATCATTACTTATACAGAACAGACAATTCCGTTTGGCAGACATTCCGCCTGGACGCACAAACAAAAGAAATCAGAATTAGTAGTGGGATTCTCGGTGATCTGGCGACACACATACAAACAAATATTACGATCTTACTTATATAGATTTGGCATTGTAGGACACACTCTTTTATTAAATTTGACTTCAAATTGATTTTTGCATATTTTTGGCCTAAGTGGCAAAAACCTACCACCCCTGCATATCCGTGACTGTTTCTTTCTAAACAGAGAAAAAAAAAAAAACGGACGCAGGTTGCACTTACATGAAGTTCATGCATTCATTTTTCTTTCGTCTGATACCTATCGCTAAAGGATAAAACCACACGTTCTTTCATAAGTAAAAACGCTCAAACAAAGGGTTTCAAAGGGTTTAACGAGCGTTAACCACTCAAACATATTTCAATGTAACAATGGAGAATGGGGAATAAACAGTGTAATAATGATACGAAAACCCTACGGGAAAACGTTGTATACTCCTCTTCTGTTTTGACCGCCGGTCAGTTACACATTATCGTAAACGTTAAGCAAACGCGTTTTTGTTTACTACTTGTGCAAGGATCTTTAGTGAAAAATTGTGTTTGTTCGTGTGTCCTTTAAAATGTTTTACAGGCTTAAAAAAGAAGGGCAAACTAATGTTTATTTTTTTAAATTGAATCAACACTGAAAGCACACGTAAATGCAATGATTTTCATTCTTTGTATTTTATCACACCATATTACGTCATTCTGACGTATACTTTTCACGTTCAGTACGTCATACTTGTTACCATACTTTCGTCTCTTTAAAACACACACACACACAAGCCAACAACGAAAAAAAAAACGCATGTCTTTTACGTTTGCCGTTAGCCTGTGTTTGCGCTGTATACGTTGCAGATGTGTGTGTGCGCTCCGGGCTATTTGGAACAACGCTGCGTCGCTTTTTTTCTGGCACGATTTATAGCAAATCGAATGCAGACTCCAATCTTATCTGGATGAGAGAAACGCAAGAAAGGCCGGGAGGGGAAGAGATGGGAGGGGAGGAATGGTTGGGGAGGTTGGGGGGGGGGTAGAAAGCGGAGGAACACAATAGAAGGTAGAAAGAAGAATGCATTCAGACCAGGAAAGAAGAAAGGAAAGGAAGAAAGAAAGAAAGAAACATTCAAAACTTATACTTGCGTACCTGTCAGCATGCTTTAATATCTTCGCCCCACCTACCGATTAACTAAAAATGAAGAGGGCCTTGCATTAAAATAAACCTCATTGGAGTAGCGGATAGCTGAGTGGCATTAATTAAGGTAATTGTAGAGCAGCGTCACGCGACGTCATTTTGGCCACAAGATACCATTTGGAGGGCATAGCTACAAGGTGCACTAGATTAAAATGTAAGGGAAAAAACAGCAATTCTAGTCAAGACAGTACTTTGAGAGCATATTTCTTAGCTTAAAAAAACGTTGTTTTCTCCAACAACAAAAATCGCGCGTTATAGACTTAAGAAATCCATTCTAATAGCATTGGCTTCAGTAAGACGACCTTCTTTTTGCCCTCCAGTGCCCCTTGCAGTTAACCCTGTTACTGGCTCCACCATAGAGTTATACACAATAATACAACGTCATGTCACTGCTCTATAAAGGAGAGACATTTGCCGCCATATTGGCACCAGTATATGGGTTTTGGAGGGCATAACTACAAGGTGCACTACATAAAAATGGAGGGAAAAACAACGGAAGAGAGGATTTCTTAGGCTTAAAATAACGTTGTTTTCTCCAACAACAAAAATCGCGCGTTTTAGGTTTAAGAAATCACTCTTCACAACATCGGCTTCAGTATGACGCCCTTCTGTTTCTCTCTGCAGTGCCCCTTGCAGCTAACCCATTAAGGCTCCAGCATAGAGTTATACACAATAATACTACGTCGTGTCACTGATCTATACCTGTAGCTTCTCCGACTACTAAACTAAGTATAGTTAAGTGTGCGAATTTGGAGTCAAACGTTGTATACCTAACGATTTAATCAATCCCAGAACAATGGCGATTGGTACCTTGTTTTGTATTAAAAATTGAAGTGGTCATCACTTCAGATGCATTAAGTGCACGATACAGATGCAGAGAAGTGTATAATTCAAGGGGTAACGTGTTTACCACAGAGCCAGAAAATTCAAATCGTATATCAAAGTAGCGTTACCCACTCTAAACTTAAAACCATAGCGACAACCGCCAGATTTTGACAAAAAATCGTTCACCTCGGAAGAAAGTAACAGCGTTTCAAAAACAAGTCTGCCAACAACTTCCCCCTCTCGATTGCGATCACTCAAACGGAATTCCCACGACGTTAGTCACTTTTAGGAAAACTTTATGGTGTTTGCTACTAGTCTTCATTTGTGATGGCTATCGTTTAATACCAAAAAAAAAATAAAATGTTCGCTCCATACATAAGATTGGCGTATTCTTTGAATGTGTGCGTCAGTAATATAGGCTAATCTTCAACCAATAATTTACTCTTGGGACTAATAAGCTTAGCAACCAACAAACGGTACTTACGCTGACTTGCTTTATCTTCAATTGTATAAACCAGGTGAAGCAGGGCCCATCGTAAGTCAGGGCTGGTGCGCGATTAACATACTGAAATAAAACACCTAATCAGAGTTGGAGCAAGAGGGGGCGAAGGGGAAAGGGCGCCGAAAATTTTGCCCCCACCAAAAAAATTGATAAAAAAAGTTGAACTTTAATGATTGCTTTTTTGACGAAGCTAGCCTAAATACAAGAAAACTCACAAGAACATGAAGTTGACAACAGATACTTAATTTTTGGCCAAGTATTTAGGACTTGTTCACAGTAAAAATGTTAGAACTTTAAAAAAAAAAAGGGAGCTGCCACACATTGTGGACTTCACTCAGCCGCCATATTAGAAAATCGTCCAATATGTCGGCTGTATGAAGTCCGCAATGTGTGGCAACGCCCACCTTTTTTAATGTTTTAACATTTTTATTGTGACCAATACCCAAATTCTGGGCCAAAAATTAAATATCTGTTGCCACATTTATGTTCTTGGTGGTTTTTTTGCAGTCAGAGGGCGCCTCTATCATAAACTAAATACTACTGCAATTTTTGTCTCATGCCTACCTACCTAACCCCGTCATGTCAGATTCGTGTTTTTTTTAAGTGTGTTGGCATTATCTCTTTGGCACCGTGATGGGTTCATATTCGGGTAGATTTGGGAAGAGGCGTGTGGGAGGGGGAGGTTGCAATCTGGTGTATAATAAACATAAAGCTGGCGCTCAATGAGCTACTGGCCCCGGACTCTCAAACGCCTTGTTCCGGTACTGCACCTAATGGGTAATGGGTGCAAAACTTATCATGGCTACAGACAGACGGACACACGCAGACGGAGGGGACGAAAAGCTCCTTAGCTCTGCTTTGCACCGCACGTCACTGTTTTCAAATTACAATACACGTAATTGCAAATTCGCGCCAACAATAAGACCTTTGTAAACAATGAAACTTGATTTACCACACCATAATATTATTAGCCAGCGACAAAGAATTGTTTAAACGATGCTGGACAATTAAAATTACAGTAGTGAAAATTGAATAAATATTCAAAACCAGCAAAAATACACAGACGGGTTCGCTCACTCAATCAGCGTTTATTAGCTAGCTAAAATAATTGCATAAACGGTGCATAAACAGCTGGCATAAAACCCAGCCAGCGTTTATTGGCCAGCTAAAAATAATTGTTTGAACGACGCATAAGCCGCTGGCATAAACCGCTGGAAGATTAAAATTAAAGGATTAGTGAAACTCGGTTAAATAATTCGAAACATACAAAAACACATGGCCGGGTTCGCTCACTCAATCAGAGTTTATTAGCCCGTCAAAAATAATTGAGAGCACGGTTGGTGTTTGACGCACTGTTATGCAGTATGGGGGTGGGAGTGGGGGGGGGTTGTTTTAGGAAACCGTCAGAATAGCTGTGCTTGAAATTTTGATGCACCGTGTGCAACATGAGGATGGGGGGGGGGGTGATATTTTATGAAACAGCCAACGTAGCTGGCCTGGAAATTCTATTATAAAATAGGATCGTAATGGCCTAATTTTATTTTAAGCCAATGACACGATTGCGGCGTTGAATAAAATGGTGAATTAAACAATGATTCCGACTTGCTGCATTTTGCCCTCACAATTTCATGAAGGTAATGATGTGACCAAGCACTTGTATCGTCCCGTTTATACCACGCGCCATGGCTGTTTGCTGTGACGTGCATATCACGTGACTGGGCTAGTCCAATCAGACGGCCAAACAGTCGTTGTTCTCGTTCGTCATTGGCTAACTCGTGGTGACGTCACGGCAAACAGCCATTGCGCATGGTTTAGTGAACACCAAACTCCGTAGTCATGTTACGACAATGCGTCACACACTATGGATGTCGATACGGCTCAGTCGTCTTGGGTTTATACATTTTACCGTTAACCCTTAACATTGCGCTTATCACTGATAGAGGTTGTAATTTGATAACAACACGCCGATGAAATCTAATTCGTAATCAAAGATTACTACATTTTTAAAGAAAACACCCATCGTAGCATCCGGAGATTGCAATACTACCACGGGTGTTTATTTTCTTGCTGCAGTTTCATTTCTCTATCAAGTTCTTAGCGATTTTCAGTGCTTATATAACTTTTGATAGCTACGTTATCTATACAAACAAAAAAAAAGAGAGAGGTAGGGTAAAAAATCACTGCTAAGCAGTCCATCAAAGGCCATTTTTCTTGCTAAAGATTACCAGTACTCGCGATGGGAATGGGTCAGTCGTCATGGGCAACCAGGCAGGGTCAAAAATGACAAATGAGTTACACATGGAAGGTCATTTTTATTACCCAAAACTATCCTCGCATTCGCAAGAACATTGGCAGAAGGGCTCAAACGTCATGAGCAAATCCGAAAAATGACAATATCTTTAGGTCACCACTTAGAAAGGGTGAACTAAGTTCGACTGGAGCGTGTAGGACCCCTGGAGCCCGTCCCAGTATCTCAGTGGAACGTGGCCGACCCACTCTGCCACGTTTGATTCTCAGGTGGGGTTGGGGGGGGCAGTTTTCATTCTTTCTCAGATTAGTTTATCTTGTCATTCATAAGGCCAGTCTTTAATACAGATTGTGTGCTTCGTTAACCCTGTATCTTCTGATTTATTCTTTATTTATTGAGCCACTCTTCGAAGGTCATTTTTATTACTAACGATTACCCATACTCGCGATGGCATTGGCAGGATGGCTCAGTCGTCTTGGCAACCAGGTAGGGTTAAGAATGTCGACTGAGCCACTCATCCAGTCATTTTCATTAACAAAGCCCCCGCACCCACAATGGGTTAGCTGAGACGTCAGGATTGTGATAACATCCCATGGAGATAAGCATGCAATGAAATTTACCAAATTCTCAGCGATTTTCGATGTTATCTTCATGGCAAAATTACGTCAAAATCCAAACCGGAAGGGTCGAGCAGGTTGTGGTTGTGTTCATTTACCTCTAGACCAGGAACACGAACACGTTTGTTGCACTACTCCCTTAGGAATAAATTTCCTACCCAATTAAAGACAGCATTAATCAAGTCACAGAGCGTGACGTCTTTATTACTGCAATGGTTGTTACATAGGCTTTTTTTTTTATGGCTCTGTTTTGGTGGCAGCATGAGCATGGCCACACTGAGTCTCGTGTTGTTCCGTTTCTAGTAATTAGTGAGGACGTGCGGGACCCGTAGCAAGCTTAAGCTAGCGCTCGCTGCCTTTGCGTGGGGCCTCTTTCAAAGTTAATTCTTGCACGCGAAAATCGATAAAGAAGATAGATGGCAGAAGAAGATGACATCAGCCCTGGAATCGTAGCGCACAAAAGAACCCTTGCTAACTGCGTCACGCTTTTCACCTATCTTACATTTCATTTAGTTTTTGCTCCAATCGTTAAACCTACTGGAAATACAGGCGGGAAAAGTTCTGGAGCAGAAATTTCGTGCGTTAACGACTGTGCGCTACGATTGGCCGACATTACATTCAGTCGAACCGATCCCACACTTTACTCATTCATTTTTTCCATGCTAACGGTGTATCACCGATCTCCCATACCTATTTGATTTGCTGCCAAGATATGAAGAAAACGTTTGTTCGACTATTATACTACACGCCATGGCTGTTTGCTGTGACGTGCATATCACGTGACTGGGCTAGTCCAATCAGACGGCCAAACAGCCGTTGTTCTCGTTCGTCATTGGCAGGGCCGTAACAAAGTCGTTTGGCACCCGGGGGCAAAGCACAGAAATGGGGCCCCTTCCCCTTCCTAACTATTATATATCATCGTAGAATGATGTCCAACAGCAACAAATTACCTCAAGGCCATTGTTTGTCACTACAAGAAGATAATTATTCGAATTTTCGTTCAAAATTCAAAAACAATCGTTTTTTATTTACTGTATAGGTCCGTCTCGCTAACTTTTTTTATTATTTGGCGCCCCCCAGACTCAAACCTGGGGAGGGGGGGGGGGGGGGGGCCCCCCCCCCCTGCCCCCCCTCCCCCCGTACTTTACGGCCCTGGTCATTGGCTAACTCATGGTGACGTCACGGCAAACAGCCATTGCGCATAGTTTAGCTAAGGTGTAAAGGAACATTTTGGATGTAATGTAATTTATATAATTTGATGTAAACTAAACTTGTTGAGATTTTAAAATAAGAAAAAATCGTTGACACTGGTTTTCAGTGCAGTACAAGGATGCTACGACGGGTGTTTGTTTACTTGCGTTATGAATCAGCCACAGGGGAACGATCAGCCCAATGGGTCAAACAAGTACGAATATTGTGATTTGATAGTATTTCATGTTTGCAGCTACATTTCAGATCGAGTCATTGCTGAAGCCTTAAACTTGGATATGAATATAGGATTCAATTTTCACCCACTAATCCTTTAGGCGTCTTGAATCAGGCTGTATTTGTTTAAAGATCTTTTGATTGTCTGTAAAACATGGCATATTCAGTCAGTCACGCAGAGACAAATTATAGTCGATGAAGCAGACTGGCCTTAATGCAGACTGCTTGATTTGTTTACCCTTTACCTCTTCTTTATTTAAATTGAGGAGTTCCCTGGAAAAAAGGCGTAAAGTCGCTTGTGCCTTTTTTTCACCTCCTAAAAATCTGATAGAGCACCTCTCAGTCTATGTAATAACGGCACAAACGGTAGGAAGTCGACCAACAGAAGCGCTTTACAAATATTTTTTTAAATTAATGCTGGATGTCGCCGCGAGATGGCGTTGCTTTTCAACATGGCCGCCGCCAGTGCCACTGACGATTTTACCGCTAATTTCTTATTTTCCTGTTTCCCTAAACATATCTGCTACAAAAATATGTTTTAAAAAGGAACATGAATATATATCCCATCAGAAAATGCTAACTTTCAAAGATTAAGCATAAAATTATACTAGTTCTCAGTTTTTTACCCTTTTCTCAAAACATGTATTTTTCATTAGTGCCCTTTTTCCAGGGAACTCCTCAATTATAGTCGATTACAATTTTCGAAGCCGTGTTTTTACGAATTGGCTTAAGTGCAAAAGACGTGTACAGTATCTTGAGAGGTTTATTATATCTTGCGTGCTCTAATTGTTGTCCTCGGAAAGTTGATAACAATATTTTGAAACGTACAGTAATCAAGGTTTAATCCGCTCAGTGAGTCACATTGGCTAGACTGCATTATTAAAAACACTAGATTTATATCTGCTGGAGCAATACGCAGATATTAAACCCAGCAGGTTGCCAAAAAAGGGAGTTTCTGTTCGAACATTCAGTAGCCTACAACACTCCCTGCCCCAGTAACATAACACAGATTTAATCATCTAAAAGTTCCTCCTTCTCTCCCAATGCATTTCCAGGTAATGATTTCCCTGCTCCGCCCATATTAATTTTGACTCGCATACAGATTTTCATCAAAACCAACTTTATTGCGGTACGTCTTCTCATCCTCCATGATACATGATGTAATTTCTCACTGATTGTCTACAATCTGGTTCTTCCCGTCACATGTCGTCAGCGCTACAACTGAGCTAATAATAAAACAAGGAGACACCGACTTAACGTCACAAACAAAAGCAAAGAGGACGACGACCAAAGAAACCTGATGGCTGGACTTATTGGTAGTGACATTCAGTCAGGGAGACTCGCTATCGGGCAATTACGATTTGCGTCTCGTTTTAATAAGAGTCCGTATTTGTTTTATGATGCAACTTCCTTCCCTGCACGAGATCACCCAATGAAAGACCCGAGACCAAAGAACAAATTGCTTTTCGGACTGACTCGTAATTTGAGGAGAGGCCAAACAAGACATGATCATGCCAACCAACGGAGAAAGAACGTAATGGACTGCACTCAATTTATCCCGAAGACCACATCGCTGTGGACTGCTTTCCAATAAAGTCCCAGTTTGCAAAAGGAAGCCCCTTTTTTATTGTATTCTGCAAATAAGGTAGTCGTTTGGTAAACATGTGGATTTGTATTAAGATGGGTGAAAATCATGCATGTACACGAATTCACACGGAGAGGCGGGTGCGCAAAATAATGTAGGCGCTTCTCAGTTGGTTAATATCTAAAACAAAACCCAGAAGGGTGAAAGAACCCACCAAGATTCAGCCGATCAAAGTAGTATCAGAGCCAAAATGGCTGCCACCAAGTTGCTACATTAGTTGCCAAGCTAATCCCACCGAGTATTAGCTCAAAAGTTAAATAAAAAACCTGATCATTGCTACTATCGGTAGCAATGGTCAAGTCTTTGATTTAACATGTGAGGTAATACTCGGTGGGATTAGCTTGGCAACTAATGTAACAACTTGGTGGCAGCCATTTTAGCTCTGATATAACTACTTTGATTGGCTGAAACTTGTTGAGTTCTTTCACCATTGTGGGTTTTGTTTTAGATATCACTTCTTTTGTAGCTTTTTTTGTGGCATCTTATTTTAGCCACTGCCCAGTTATCTACTATCCGGCCAAGTTTGGTTGAAAAATATTGAATACGAACGGAGATATTAATTTTTTTTTTTTTAGTTTTGCTGCAGTAAGTACTTCAATCATATAAATTAAAGCGTTTGCTGATTTGCATTCAACCACCAACAATAAGTAGCGCGGGCTGCGGATTTATTAAAAGCTTAGTGGCCCGAAGCCATGCGCTTTACTACAAACAAGTAGCACGTCCATTTTATCGACAATGATGTGTTGCCGATTATTTCTGGCAGTCCGTTTGCATTGTTACTCGTTAACACTAATAACGAGTAATGCTTATTTTGATCACCAGTGGCGTTTTTCCAACATACGGAGAAATAGCATTACAAATATGATAGCAATCTTATTAGTTAATGCCTCCCCAAACGTCAAACCATAAAAGGCACACATTGGATTTAAAAGAGTGTTGAATACCAAATTTCATTCGTATCTATCGCATAATTTATTTTATGAACGGGATTAGTAGTCAGTAGCCATTAGTCATTATACGTATAGTAGTCAGCTAAAATCAACGATCTTCACGCGCTTTTATGACATTGACACAGTTTATGCACGTGATTGAAATACAACTATTGCTTGTCAGGGCACAAAGACTGCACATTTTCAAAAATGTTCAAGCCGTTTCGCCGCATAGGTATTTATCCTCGCCATCGTGAAATACGCTCAGCTCTAGTTTCAGATAAAAGTACCAAAAGCTAGTGGCCATGCAACAACAATGCAGGAATTAAACAATGACTTTCTTACAATGAAGTTACAAGGAAGTGTAACAATATTATTGAACTTGGCGGGCGGAACACTAGCGTTGTCCTTGATTGCACAGTAAAATCAAAGATTGCACAGGCTAAGATAAGTCGGACCTTTTACGCAGTGTGAATTTGCCAATTGTTGGTGTAATATTCCAAAATAACACGCAATGTGAATTTGCCGACTATTCAAGCTGTATTTCAACAATATATATGCTATACAATTTGCTGATTGTTGGTGCTACACTGTAACAATGTATATAGGCAATGTGAATTCGCTGATTGTTGATGAGATATTCCAACAATTACGCAATGTGAATTTGCTGCTTGCTGGTGCGAGATTCTAACAATATGTATGCAACGTGAATTCGCTGATAGTCGGTGTGGGATCCCAACACATACGCAATTCGAATTTGCCAAATGTTGTCGTACCGTACTCCAACAACAGATGAGCAGTGAAAATTCGTCGATTGATGGTGAGGCATTCCAACAATTTACATGCTCGCAAAATCGCCGAATGTTTTATTTCAACAGTAGTGTAAATATACGCAATGCGGATTTACGGATTATTGATGTGGTATTGCAACAATATACATGCAATACAAATTCACGGATTGTTGGAACATCATTATTATATACAGTGTGAATTCGTCCACTGTTGGTTCGGTATTCCATCAATATAGCCAAAACGCGAGTTCGCGGACGTTGGAATTTGTGTTTATTTCCACTGAGCCTACAAAACCTTCATGTTACCCGCTCATTCTACAACCTTAAAGGCTACTTAACTTAAACCATACATCCAAAGAGCTCCCCATTAATATCCACAATTGACAATTCCCACCTGGTAAAACCTAATCAAATCTTTTGGGTAATTTGTAAAACTTGATCATCTGTTGTAACGATGCATAGGCTGCCGGATTAGGCGGGGGTACACCAACATGTTGGTGCTGCAATTTCAACAATGTATACACGATGTGAATTCACGGACTTGGTGCTGTATTCCAACATTACACAGTGTGGGGCAGAATGGTAGGGCCTTCCTAGTAATCACAGATGGTTAATGCTATGGCAATGAAAGTTTACATGGTATGGAGGCGAACGTGGAGCCCACTAAGCATATAGCGATCAATGACCTTGACACAGAATGTCAAGGTCATCATGATGCTAACTTTTTTTTACCATGCTTCGTAGAACCCCAGTGTAAATTAGAAACTTGTAGACATTGGCAAGGCATATTCATTGAGAAATAAAACGAACCAAACGGAGTGCAACATTATGTGTGATACTGTTTTGTATTGAGTTATTCCAATATCACATTCATTACAAATTAGCCGATTGTTGGTAAGGTGTTGCAACAATATATACACAACGCAAATTTATCAGTTGTTGGTAGGTATTTCACGAATTGTTTGTGTGATAGTCCTACAACATACGTGATTCAAATTCATGGGTTGCTGGCTCGGTATTACAACAGTATTTCCGCTATACGTGAATTCAAGATTGTTGATGCTATATTTAAAAGAAAACATGTACAATGTAAATTAGCTGATATTACGCCTACTATTACTACAACTCTCTATGTAGAAGACGCTTCAGCGTAATTTATACAGAATCTTACCATATTGACTGCTATAAAACGGCCTGATGCGTCTTTCGCGCTCACTAATTTTGCAGTGATCACTAGTGTGTTTACAAATATATATATGCAAGGTATGACAAGAATAGCATTGGCTATGCTCGTGAAAAACGTCTTATGTATACCAGAACCATGTTATTGTTAAAATGGCGAAAAATTTGATTTATCGAATCCTGAACTGAGGCCTAAAATTTTAGTTGACTTTGATGAGATATGGAGTTCTCGGGTAAGTAAAAGTTATTTCAACAATGAACCATGAATAAGTTATTTTAGAAGTCATTGACGCTAAAATAATATTCTATTCTTCACAAATACTTTTCAATAGTTCATCCGCTGCTTCGGTCCAAATTTACCTCACTCACACTCAGTAATTACAAACTACCAAGAATTTATACGGTTGGTAGGAGAATTTGTGACTGAGACCCATATTGAAACGTCTTGGATACATTCACATTAGTTCAGTATTAGTTTACAGTGGGCGCCATGTGTTTTATGTGGGAATTTCTACTCAGTTTTTAGCCTAGAATTAAACCAAACTAAACGAAACTAGCTTGTATTTGATTATTATTTAGCCTAGCTTAGTTGTAATTTAGTTTACTTTAGATTTGGGCTGAAAAATGAGCAAAAATTACCAGATAGAACACGTGGCGCCCTCTGAAAACTTGGACTGAACTAATGGAGACGAATCTAACGTGTTTCAATAGGGACTTTTTAGAGTTACAAATTCTCCTCCCAAACACTATAAATTCTTGAAACTACTGATATACTGTGCTTTCATACGCTTTTATTAAGGGAAATAAATTTCAACAATAATTGCTCTGAAATGTGTCTGAATATTTGTTCTGTTCTAAACCACGGGAAAACAATGAAAGATTTGGCTATAAAATTGTATCTATTCCTGACACGGGTTCGTCTTGAGACCGCCCAGAATGCAACAGTCCCTTGGCGGAAGCCTTGCAGATAGCCAAAAGAGAGAGGACAAACAGGAGCCGTTGGTGTGCATCGTACTGCAAACTCTGTCAAGCAATTGTCAAGCGGGGAATGCTACTCGTTGGTTGGGAAGATCGATATCCGCAAAAATCTACGAAAACGCACTGATGATAACTACGCAGTACACTGGAATAAGTTGTTCTGCTGTGAACAGGATCGTGTAAGAGGTAACATGTTCAGCATTATTATAGTATCCGCGGCCTATCTTGAGTTCGCCCCAGAACGAGCACAGATAATCGATTGTATGTTTTTGTTAGCAGAGTGCCTTGTTGATATCTAAGATGGTTACAAAAACAATGGCGACCGTCGATTAAAGCCGTTCCCTCCAGGAAGACGTAGTCGCTCGTAAAATACTTCCAGGACTCAAGATACGCCGCACACAGAATAGGAAACTCTGACGCGGTGTTCTCAATCTAATAAAGATAGAGCTGGATGATCGGTTCACCTACACAGTGCACTGTAAATGGCAAACTTAGTCAATGATAAAATGCCTAAGAACTCAAGTAAAAACGTGTTATCTATAGTGAGAATAAAGACCTCTCAGAACACAAATTATTTGTTTGGTCGTTCATTTCTTGGATGATTTAATTAAAAATATGGTTACCTATTTAGTACACCCTTTCATGCTATGGTCAGGAGTTATCCGGACAATGGGCTCAATAATTTGTACCAATTGCCAATGAGCAATCGTTTTGTGCATGGAACAACAGAAACCAAAGGAGAGCTTTGCTGCTGTTGTTGTCGTACTAGTTCAAGCAATCAATACACGCTTTCCAAAGGCTACATCTTCTCCAATTACATTATTATTTCCGTCCTGACTAAACAGATTTAAGGATCCATGTAGCGATACTTCCGGCGCACGCGGGAAAGAATACATTCAGTAAATATTGATGAGGAAAGGCAGAGGCAGGCCAAAAGACAAAGGGAAAAATCGACATTCGAACTAGATCCGAAACCGATGTTTTAAGTTTCAGCCGAAACCATAATCTAAACCAAACCCGGAACCCAAGCCAATCCTGAATATTATCAATCTTAATAAACAAAACAAAAAAAGGATAATACTCTAAAATCGTGAACGAAGTATCATTTTTGTTGCGACATAGTCATAGACTGGCAGCCGGAAATGAGTCTGGTTTCACCGAAACTGCAGCACAGGATTCGGCCGAAACTGAAACTATAACAAAAACCAGTAATTCGGTTTCGGCCAGAACCAAAACTGGGCTACAGCTTCATGGCCGAAATTAAAACAGAAACCGATAAATTTGGTGGTTTCGGTGCTGAAACCGAAATTTGATCGCCTTCTAATTAGGACACTGGTAGGCATGAGAAACATTGGATGACCTTTTTTCTGTGTTGGTGGCATTAAAGATAGGAAATGGTACTGAAAGTAAAATGCAGACAGTACATCCGATAGGAAATACAGGGAATTTAATCCACGATCTTTGAAACCAAGGTTGATGCTTTTCCGCTCACAGTACTGACACGGTCAAAAGAAACCCATCTGACTTTTCGTATCTTATTCAGTTCTATGGAAAGGTACAAAATTTGAGATTTAGACTTGTAAAACTCTATGATAATTTTTATCTCATCAAAAACTGCACTATACTCTAGGCCCTAAGGTTTTTCTGCATGTTTGTTTTGCAGTATAGGTATGCATGTGGTTGATCATAGAACGCCCGAAGTTGGCATTGCAACCTATAGGGCAGTGACACGACGTAGTATTATTGTATATAACTCTATGCTGGAGCCTTAATGGGTTAGCTGCAAGGGGCACTGCAGAGAGAAACAGAAGAGCGTCATGCTGAAGCCGATGCTGTGAAGAGTGATTTCTTAGACCTAAAACGCGCGATTTTTGTTGTTGGAGAAAACAACGTTATTTTAAGCCTAAGAAATCCGCTCTTCCGTTGTTTTTTCCTCCATTTTTATGTAGTGCACCTTGTAGTTATGCTCTCCAAAACACATAATGGTGCCAATATGGCGGCAAATGTTACTGCTCAATACGTTCCCGAGCAAGATCGTAGCCACGGATAAATAACAAGTGTGAAGACATAATATGGAAACCTGCGTTATCAAACCCTAGTTTATCTGGTTAAAAAATGGAAAGTGTACTTTTTGACGCCCTGGTACACTTTCCAATTTTCAACCCGAAATCCCAGCTTTGATAATGTCGAAGAAAAGTGTTATTTTCAATTGTCGTTTTTCAAAGAAATGTCCACTAGTATTTTCGTCATCGAACTTGACCATTTTGACTATTTCTACCAAGTCACTTTTATTTTAAAGAACAAAAAAATTAAATTAAACAACGAGCAATCTCTAGACGATTTTGGCTTTTTAGGCAATAACAGAAGCTTATAAAGAGTTCCGTTACTTAGGAACTAGAAGTGTTGAATAATATTAAGGCTCTGCCCAGCGTATGACGGATAGTAACGGCTAAATTGGAATATTTTAGTACCCTACTACAAAATGTATCCCACTCTAAGAAATTGTGAAAAGGCCTGATTTCATGTAATGACAGCTCAGTTGAACAGGGAAATACGCACTTTCAAAATAAATAAAGACTGAAATCGTATTCTGCGAATTTTAGACAAACGTATAGCACAATCACACGACATTTGTCATCTTCAGGCTGCTTCTTAGTTTGTGACTTTGAGTTTCACGTTCCTGTTGATTACAGATCGCGTTTTTCGTAACTGCAGCTGTAGTCAACTCCACAGCTGGTCTACAGCTGCAGTTACGAAAAACGCAATTTGTAGGCGCTATGGGGGTAGTTCTTGGTAAAGGAACATTATTGAAGAACACCATCGAAAAAACCTTTGAATCGGACAGCGAGATTTGTGAGATGAATTGGGTATCAAAACTCTGATCACAGAAGCTGACAAAAGGAGCTTCTACGACGCTTGCTTCTAGGAATTCCGATAAGAACATGATACGAATAACAATAAATTCACAAAAGCAAGTCCATGTTTGAATGCAAAATCCATACTTAAAATTCATGATTTTGTAGAAAGGGTTTTTATTAGCTGCTTATTCATGTCTATATATGTTCGACTTACTTTTATCTATCTTGAAAGGAATTACCAGACTGCAGTGACATTCAATACCCGCACTACACGAGTTCTTTGCAGTTGATTACATTTGTTACATTTCCACAAAGATACCCTCGCATTGGAATATGCAGCAAAAAGCAACAAAGTGCCATTTTTACAATCCACACCATGGCAATGCGGTCAAAGAAGACTCAACTGTAACGTCAAATATACACTCAAGTATAGGGTCATAACACTTCCACTCTTTCGGGTTTTCCTTCCAACACGCGAAACAGGAAGAAACTTGGACACCTAAGCAAACCATGATAAGAAGACGATTTTCCGATTATCTTACATTATAAACCAAAGTCTCATAGCAGAAATGAAGCAACCGCAACGACCTACGGAAGGGGAACAATGAAAACGTGCGTGTGTGTCAATTCTTTGGCATGAAGTTGAAACTGGGACGTTGTTGCCCTGAAAAGAAGTTGAAATTGGCACATTGTTGCCTCGACTAACAATTTGCTCTATCCTTCTAACTAAACACCGTGGTAATCGCAAGGGCAAGTATTACATGACGTCATGCACACTTCTTTTTCACACGGTACGCATCGCTTAAGCCACAGCGAAAGACTGGGAGTAGGGGTTGGGGGGCAAAGTGAGCTGTTACCATTAAGCATACGATTACGCATTAACTGAACCTAGAAGAGAACAAACAAACAAGCGCGGGACCCGGGAGCCGGGACCCGGGTACGTGTTCAACTGCGTATAGCAAAGAGGAGAAAGGGAAGGAAACCAAGAGGAGAGGGAGAGGACGGGATAAAAGTAGGAGGGGAGAGGGGAGGGAGAGGATTGGCGGAAAGGGTGAGTGTTACACAAACAAAAATCGACTGTTGCAATGAACGATCAGGGACACCGAGCAAATGCTGGGAAACAACCAAGGGTCAAACAAAACCCCGGGCGAAGCCGGGTACGATGCTAGTGTTCTATATGCAGGATTTTATGAGCAAACTGCTGGATTTTTTTTGGGGGGGGGGGGAACTGTACTCTTTGGTGTAGAGCCAAACTACACTAATGCATGCTTACTGTGATTAACGAAGCCGACAGTCCGCATTAAACACTGGCATTTGTAGAATGCAAGATACACTAAGAAAAAACTGGGACTCGAACCAGGATATCCAGCTCACTAGTCGGGTTATAGTAAGCAGCAGGCCTCAATTCGATTTTTTTTCTGAGCGCAAGTTGTTGTGAGTGGCTGGTTGGCCTCAGTTTGCTGTCTCGGAGCGTAAACATAAATAAATAATAATGTTTATTTTCTCCAGATAAAACGCAAAATAGAAATGCAAGGGCCCAGGGAGGACCACTGATAGCATATATACCAAACACAACCAAAGTCAGAAGAAATTGTGTTACTTACTCTACTCGATGAAAGGGTTAGCTTTAAGAAAGCAGGTATGACAGCAGTGTTTATTATTGGCCTTTAGGAAGCTTCGCAGACATAAGCTAGTAAAGCAGCAACACATGGCTGTTATTACAAAGCCGAGACCCAAATTTATGTCGTTACCAGTGCAGCTCATGAAGAATTTAAAATAATCACGACTTATTACGGCAAATTCCTCCGCCGTACATCACCAACCGAAGCTATACCGCCCACCAAATGTGTATTCATTCATATACCCTGCAACCCCAACCAACCAGCCGTTAGTTTTGTTGTTGCCATGCCAACCAAGCAAACCGCCATTGTCCCTTTCTCTCCTTTCTCCCAAGTCTTGGATTTTCGATTGAGGACAAACGAGGGAAACAAATACACCGGTGGGCTTGTAATTCACGGTGGCTTTTGTCTATTGTGCGGCGGCTTGTCGCCTCAAGCCGTGAAAAGAAATACGTCCTCGCGGTTTTGGAATAAGCTGGCTAGCAATTGGGAAGAAAGCGAGCGGCAACGACCAACGCTCAGCTAGTTTATAGCCAACAGGAATTTGTCATACACGGAACAGCATGCCGACGGTACCATCTCTCTACGTGAACAAATATTCGTGACTGCGCTCGGGCGTTGTATTTGAAACACGAAAAGAAATTTCTCCAGTCGAACATAATCACAACCAAGAGGTTAGTGTGACTGGTGATAAGATTTAAAATTAATTTACGTTGGCCTTAAAGTAGACAAATACTCATATGGCCACCATGGTAACAGAACGTACTACCGACATCGGATATATATAGAGCAGTGACACGACGTAGTATTATTGTATATAACTCTATGTTGGAGCCTTAGTGGGTTAGCTGCAAGGGGCTCCGCAGAGAGAAACAGAAGGGCATCATACTGAAGCCGATGCAGTGAAGAGCGATTTCTTAGACCTAAAACGCGCGATTTTTGTTGTTGGAGAAAACAACGTTATTTTAAGCCTAAGAAATCCGCTCTTCCGTTGTTTTTCCCTCCATTTTTATGTAGTGCCCCTTGTAGTTATGCCCTCCAAAACCCATACTGGTGCCAATATGGCGGTAAATGTCACTGCTCTATACGGTTGGAAGAGTTGCAGCTTCTAACTTTTCAGTTTCTAACTTTAAAATAGTTATTATTTAGTGCTCAGATGAAAGAATTACGTTGCAAAATGTAATTATCGGAGGCAGGGAGAAGGGAAATCCGAACTGCCCTTTTTAGCCCCTCTACCCATGATATCCCGCTTGTGATTCACAGAAGTCGTTTAATGTTTACAGAAATGTTGTCAAAGGTATTGTCTACACGCAAAACTAAACACGGTATGACTCAAACAAAAAGTACAATAGTTGAGTAATTACCGGTAAGACTCAAATCCCATTGGCAAAAACCCGTTTGCAATTCTCGTTCCCAGCACTGCTAGTTTCTAGATTCCTATGTTAATATTATTACGCATTAATCTGAAAACGTGTATAGAGCATTGACACGACGTAGTATTATTGTATATAACTCTATGCTGGAGCCTTAATGGGTTAGCTGCAAGGGGTACTGCAGAGAAAAAACAGAAGGGCGTCACACTGAAGCCGATGCTGTGAAGAGTGATTTCTTAGACCTAAAACGCGCGACTTTTTGTTGTTGGAGAAAACAACGGTATTTTAAGCCTAAGAAATCGCTCTTCCGTTGTTTTTCCCTCCATTTTTATGGAGTGCACCTTGTAGTTATGCCCTCCAAAACCCATACTGGTGGCAATCTGGTGCCAATATGGCGGCAAATGTCACTGCTCTATAGGCTGGTGACGAAAAAAAAAACCTTATTTTCCTGTTCAACTACCCTAAACCCTTTAAACACCATACAAAAGTAATATTTTTGTTAAGTATCTGGACGGGTCGCAGGCGACGATCCAGTGTTCAGTTGTTTTCGAATTGACGACGCTTATAACGTGCTGGCTCGTCTTGCGCGAAGAACTTCGGGACTCTCATAAACCCTTAAGTGTGCATAAAGGATTTTTTCCCATTTCTACAATTTATTAAACATTTGGCCGTAAAGCGTTAAGCCAATGTTCCTTTGACGGAAATTAAACAGTTTTCACAACAGCACAATCATAGTCTGGCACCCCAGAAGCAGAATAATTTCAGGTGGTCTGCAACAAGAGTTTCACAAACAAAACAAGCGGCTACAGCGACTACCTAGTCGCATCCGGTCTTCTGTACAGTTCTGCCACTACCAATGGTGAGGCGCACACCTCTAAACGAATTGCAACAGCTATCTCTATTATATAATCTAAAAGCAGTAACCATCAGAATTGCCCATTAAAAATGTGTTAGCTTTTAAGCTTTTTTTTACATTTTAGGCATAATTGTCAGCGTATACGCCTAATTTACAACTTTAATTTCGTAAGTAGCAACTAACGGAGATTTGGATTGTATACAGTAAGCCTATTCATTTTTGCAACACGGTATGCCTCCGGGCGCACAGTTAGTGTACAACGTAATGCGCAACAGGAGAGACGGGAGACAGGAGAGACGCTGTTAAGAAAGCCAGCAGCGACTCGTAGCAACTTGACGTTGCCATGGTAACGGGATTTTAGACCTAATTTTCATTTTTTTGGCCGAATTTTGTTAACGGCAGTATTAGTTTCGTAAGTACCAGATAGGCCTAATGGAAAATTTGGTTCGACCGCAAGCCTATTCGTTCATACAACAATGCGACAAGACTCTTTTAAACGAGCTAAAATGTTTTTGTTTTTACGGCTACGGCTTAGGATTTCAATTCGACGATGCAATATTATTATTTAATTTAGTTACATCGAACAGGTGTATTAGATATAAGGAGGTAACGATGTTTTAATTTCCCATGTTAGTTAACTAAGTTTTGACACTGAATCTAACGTTGTAAACAGTGGTCGTCTCTATCTGGTACCGTTGCGAAGTTGAAAAAAGTGACGGACGGACGGACAAAGTCGTTGCAATAGTCTTCTCAGCCGGTACGGCTGTACAGAAGACTAAAACGGTCTGCGGGGAGAGGGAGGGTGTCTGTGGTCTGCAGGTAGAATTTTGCATTGTGCAACATTTTCAGTTAGGCCTATTTGGGTTCATGGACAAGTTTCTTACAAGAACTTTTTTTTCAATACCTTTGTTGGTTATTTTTTGCTAAACAACTTGAGAACGATCCAGCCTATCGTCTTGAGAATAGCACCATTCAAAAGCGCTCGAAAAAACGTTTCAAATAGGATAGAATAGAACAGAATTTTATTTTTATGTGAAATCATAAGGGAAAACTTCCCGAGGTTCTTGCGAACCTGTTACCTGTTTTATAGGGAAGAACCCATTACACATACAAAATGTCAAAGCATAATATGGTACCGTAGAACGGGGGTTACTTTGATCGGCGGGGCTACTTTGATCGGCGGGGCTACTTTGATCCTGACGTCATTGGTCGAACAACTATTTGAAACAATATATATATAAGGTCTGAGCAAATACGAGAACCTATACCATTGAGGACGAAACGATCAATTAGCATATTTAAGAATGAATACATGTTAAGAAGAGACCAGGGGTGCCTTTGAAAATTGACCTAGGTAACTCAGGTTGCGAAGAAACACGCTGTTGCATGTACTAATTGCGTAGGTCGTGCGAGATGTCGCGTCATAATCCCCTGATTAATCTTAGACGATTGCCTGTACATATGGCATTCAAATTAAGCTTCAGGCAGTAACCTAAACAACCGAACAAATTCTGGTCGCCGAGCTTGGTTTCTGACGGTAACCGGGGGGGGATAGGGGGCTAACACTGCAAACGAATCGACTATTGACCAATCAGAAACGAGATAGAAACAAGGGAGGGGGGGGCGTTGCATTTATTTGCATTAATTTGCTGTGTCAGGTGGATGAGTTTATTTTGCGTTCGGTGCAGGGTGGAAGAAGGTTTGGGGTTATAATTCTACAAATAAGTTTCAGAAATTAGTGATTTCATGTTCAACGTATCTTAACAGCAAATACGTAAACAAACTCCTGCTTGCTGTTCAAAATAATACTGTTTGTAGTTTATTGGTGTCACGTGAATGAGCATCGATATACGATGACGAATCGTTCGAGTGACGAATTTGTGTTAAAATGATACTACTTCGTGACGTGCAGAAGCAACGAGACTGCAACGAGAATTGCTTTTGCTTGATCCAACTAGGTTAGTGTTTACAAAGGCACCCCAGCATGAAAATAGCGATTCATTAAGATGTATAGAAAACTGTTAAGACGTTTTTTAAACGTTAAACGTTTAAGCGTTTAAACGTTAAACGCAAATTTTTTTGGTATTTTTCACCTGCTTGATACTTAGAGGGAGGCAATTCCAGTTCTTTACAGCCGAGTAGATAAGATTGCGTTTTGCGTGGTCAGTTCTATACCTGGGTACAACGAGCTTGTCACAATTACGAGTCTTCAAATGGTGTCTTTGAAGGTCAAAATCGGTCAAATTTTAGCAAAATTATCGCAAAAAGAAGATCACGAAAGAAAACACGCAGGATCAATCGTAACACAGCCAGTTGTACTACGACGTAGCGTCGCTAGTCGCTCCGATTCTGTCCAGGACACAACACACTTCGTAGAACTCACATCCTTGAACGGTGGAGTTAATTCGGTACCGAATGACCATTACGCACATCTGCTTCGACGTCTACGGTATTTAACCATAGAAAGAGTAAACACATGGGTTTGCGGCATTTCAAGCAGACATTGAGTTGTAAATTACTATTGTGAATAAAGAAAATTGTTGCCACAGGCTCCTTTAAACTTAATGGCCTAAAGAACCCTTTCACTTCAGGAACAACAGAAAATGAAGCAGAACTGAAAGACAGGTTTACTCGCAACAGAGTCAAGGTAAGATAGAGTAAGTCTCATGTCGCTTTGGTAAAACGAGGTGAGAACGAGACAGCATCTAAACTAAATGGTAAGATCAACAAAAACGAGAAATTTGCTGCACAGACTGCAAAAAAAAATAATTATTCAGTCATGGTTTAACACAATAAAGTAACTTTCGATGTGACAGTTGAAAGTCCAAGGTACTTTCTTGGCTCATTTTTATATAAACGTATTTTCATCAGAGATGTTGGATAACGTTTCATTGAATACAACTTATAGAAATCTCTTCAAGAGACTTCTTAAACTTTTGTTTCATGGTTTTTGTGTTAAGGAGAAAATAAGAAAAACAGAAAAGTGTGTGGCTGACGTTTAAACATTTAGTCGTTTGGCACAATGTTCTGCAACGATGTAAACTATGCGGCCCATTACATTGTGGGGCAAGGTTTGGCACTTTCTTTCACTTTCTTTCTTTCACAAAAAGTAAAAGATTTGAAGTTGAATGTGATGCTTCAAACTGACACTTTAAAATGTGGCACTTCGATGCAAGTAGGTTTTTTAACAACTTACCTGCATCGAAAGTAGGTTAAAAAATTTGAGACATTCTAGAACCGCCAGAAACTTATCTATAGATTCAAGCGGCACGAGACGAGACCAAGATGATAAGTTGAAAAGTCGAGACTAAATATCTCGTTTCGTTTCGTTTCAACTTAATGGGCAGATCAGCCAACATAGGTAATGGGAGTCCTAGTGTATTGATAATAGTTGAAAGTGACAACATATCAAAGGGAATTAACAAACGAGGAACGAGTTTCGATGTTACAATTCCAAAGCACAACAGTTACAACTAGTCACAATTGACCGTTCGAGACAGTTAAGGTAGTGATGCGAATATAACTAAAATGCGAATGGTACTGTTGTCAATCGAAGCTGGCATGGAGGTTCGTGGTCATTGGCTTGTTACCCATGTGTCGCTGGAGGTTTGGGGCAACATCTAGATATCCGAGTCCGCAGTGACCGTATGGGACCAACGGTCGAGGTTCTCGTTGGTCCCAACCAGGATGATACAGCGAAGGCCAGAGATCAGTCGTGATGATGCTCTGGTTTCGGTCTGCACATCACCATCAAGTAATCTTTACCCTAAAAGATTATTTAGACACAAACAACTGGTACGCAAACCTTCCTTGCCTCTCATTTGAACAGAAAGTATGACAGACGCGGAATGGGGCGTTCACCGATTGGTCGGTCGTGTGCCTCATAATTAAGCCGTTTCTGAAACATACAGTCGTACTGAATAATTAATTTTTGGTAATAAACAAAACTGTCGACAAGCTCGCTGGAATCAATAGCGAGAGTGAAATTCTGTTTGTTTCTAATTAGTTTAATTGGGTCTCTTTAGAAAGGCAATCGTCTGTTTTACGATGAAAATGAGGTAGTTTCTGCTTTGTTTTCAACTTCAATTGACTGTTATACACAAAACAGTTCAGTACAACAGCGCCGCCGGCTGCGTGAACGGAAGATTTTGACGCGGGGATCTTAATTGCACGTGGAAACCTGCAACCAACCACTCGGTCCTTGGCGACGAAGTCACGTCACAGGGAGCAATTAGGATCCAGGGTAGATAGAACCTGGGTACAACAAATTTAGTATTCGCACGTTCTTAGCGCCACTTCGTTTTAAGCAGCTTGCAAGCGAGTCATTACGGCTAAACTTGAAAGGAATACTAATAAAACTGGTTTTTTTTTCCCGTTTTGAAAACCAACTTCAAAATAAAGAAGTTGAAGGCTCGAAATTAGAACTTTTTCCCCCTTCCTATTTCGCGTTCGTTCCTAAGAATTTATGTTAATGTTTGCTCAATTTCTGTTCCTTTTCTTCCTTTGCTGTATTTGCTTCAGCGTTGATCAAACCAAATTAATCAAAGCGTTAATTTGTAATAATTGCTAAGAGGATGTGATTTGTTATTGATCTGTGCATGCGTCAACCACGAATGCAGAACTATAGGCTCAAGATTTAGTTTGCTTTACGGATGTAAATTTTTTGCACCTGTAACCTGAATGTTTCTCAAAAGGTTTTGCCGTATAAATACTGCTTCCGCGTCCGCGTCACATTACTAATCACTGCGATAAAATTATGGTGTGCGCGGCGTATCTTGAGTCCTGCAAATATTTTATGAGCGGCTACGTTTTCCTGGAGGGGGCGGCATTAATCGACGGCAACCATTGTTTTTGTAACCATCTTGGATATCAACAAGGCACTCTGCTACTAAAAACCTACAATCGATTATCTGTGGTCTTTCTGCGGAGAACTCAAGAAAAGCCACAGACATAATAGTAATCTTTAGCAATAAAAAATGTTGAGGAGAAATCTTTTGAACCCACAAGAAAACCGATATTTTTTAAGGAACAGCAATGCATACCGCATAGATGTTGACACGTGTCTCAAGAAAGCTTTCCGTTTCTTTAAAGAATTGATACTGATGAAACCTCAGGGAAAATCTTGCAGCCTTCCAACATGACAGCAGACGTCCAGTGCCGCATGGAAGCACAGTACCCCATAGAAGTGACCACAGGTCGGACAAGCTCTTACAACAGTCCTATATGCTTTAACAAGGCTAAAAAAATGTTTAGCAGTCGAAACGCTTACTAAGGATTTTCGGCCAGTAAATACGTAGGTGTTTTCACAAAACTTCAGCGGCATCAAGTCTGAAAAAAACCTTTAAAACTCCTGGACGAGAATTCGTTTACCTAGTATTTAGAATTCATTCTAAGTGGACGACAAATTTCTGTGAATGAAGCTAATTTCCCCTTTTTGTAATTTTCGGAATTTTGGGGAATTGTGGTTACATAACGTCGACCTAGAAATTAAGTTGCAGTAACTGGTAAAAATTCAGATAAAAATTGTACAAGCATGTCACCCAAGGCCAAGAGGTGGTACAGATGTTGCCTCTTCCACACTGATAAGGCAGACACTGAAGAGGTGGACGATGCTACAACTCTTACACTGTCTTCAACACAACCTTTCTTCTTTTTTCTAATTCCGACACGTTGAAGCTGGTAAAAATAGGATGGGAACAAGAAAAAATGGCAGCTGCTCGTCAACCGCGGCATAGTCAGAGTGGGACGAGAGCGGGCTTACTGGCAAATTAGATCGATCGATCATAACAACCCGATCAAAAAAATGAATAGGCTTGATATGTCACGTGAGAATCGTTTTATTCGAAGCAGAGGGCAAAGATGCGTCGATCCCAACAAGGAGCCCGTGAGGCCTGAGAACTCCTAATATGATGCCATCCGTTCCTTTCTGACTGTTTGCTCAAAGACTTTGACGTGGCCTCCTGAGGATCAAGTGCCTTGTGCTAGATTTCCGACTAGACCTTCTTTCATGATTGCTGTCTCATTTTTTCTGTTTAGTTTTTCTTCTTCTCTTCTTCACTTTTTTCTTTTTTTTTTCTTATCCTCACTTCTTATTTTTCCCAGTGTGATTTTTTTCTGTTGTTCGAAGAAACAAGGGGCGCCTCCGCACGTCCGCGTTCGTCTCTAATTAAATGAAAAGGAGGAGGCGGCGTGTAGCTCGGGTTTTCCTCTCTGGGGGGTTCCCCAACTTGCAGGAAAGAAGCTGTTATGTGCTGCCGTTTGGGGAACAGCAGGGGTGCTAGATATTCCCATTGGAATTGACTTGAGCGCCGCCACGAGCTAAAGGTGTAGTTTTGGCGGCGAGGAAATGGACGATTACACTCAACGCCAGTTAGGCCTTTACAAAAAAGGGTTTGATGGAAAAGGGTACGATTAGTTTCCAGAAAGAAAAAAAGAAAAAGAATAAAGTTACCTCAAGT
>JAHWFP010032179.1:0-13021 GCA_023313725.1 Lithobius niger
CCCATCCACCCTCCCTGTCCTTACAGTGGCCATGCTAGCTTTGCATTGTCATCTTTGGTTACTAAGGGTAACGAGCACGCTTGCCGCTGTATTAGGTACTGGCTACGATTTAACTAAGATTGAAGAAGAAAACTATTAAGACGCTGAATACGTAGATTTTGGTGTTCTATTTCCAACTGTTTGGGATGTATGATTGTTATTTTTTTTTGTGTGCCTAATAAAATAGGCTTGTACTACTGTGTAATGGGTTGTGCATTCCCAGTTTTTTTTTTTTTTTTTTTTTTTGTTGAGATTATGGCCTTCCTACTTCTTATCAGTACCCGTTACGGCAGTGCCATTTACCAAAGTGATGCGGTATAGTTACTGCAATTTGAGTAAAATGTGAAACATTTTATTTTTAGTACTACTGCACCTTCCTTTGACCGAAAAAAAAATCAGGGAAAAATATCAGTTTTGATCTGGAAAACCTGGAAAAAATCAGGGAAAAATATTAGTTTTGATCTGAAAAACCTGGAAAAAATCAGGGAAAAATATCAGTTTTTATCTGGAAAACCTGGAAAAAATCAGGGAAAAATACCAGTTTTGATCTGGAAAACCTGGAAAAAATCAGGGAAAATACCAGTTTTGATCTGGAAAACCTGGAAAAAATCAGGGAAAAATATCAGTTTTGATCTGGAAAACCTAGAAAAAATCAGGGAATTTTGTTTCAAGTTTTCAAGGCCACCCTGATACTTTACGTCATGGCTCGTTCTCCACGCAATTGGGAACCGCACTATGCGAAACGATTTTTTCGTTTTTAGTCCGGAGGAAATCATCTACGCTTAACCAGAAAAGCCATAAAGAAATGCGTACTTTTCTTGCAGGGTTGGTGGTGGTGGTGGGGGGGTCAGAATATTTTTGGCCCTCGGTTGGGGGGGGGAGTCACATTTTCAAAGAGGGGTCACACTTTTAGACGTCATATTTTCCTCTCAGTCCATGACTTGGCCACCAAGTTCAGAATGGTCCAGCCTTTCAAAATGAACGATATCAACAGATAAAAATATTCACCGTTTCCGTTTTAATTCAACGGACTTACGTTTTTACGTGTGATCGCAATGTTAAGTTTTTCCCCTAACGTCAAGTTTTGTCGGAGAAATAAACCTAGCGAACGTTTCGGTTTGTTGCTATCACTCCTTTGCAAGGCCGAATCATTCTCAACTTGGAGGCCTTCTTTCAGTATTTTTTTTGACGTGGTGTCAGTTTCAAATTCCCAGTCGCATTTTCATCTGAAATATTGGCCATCATTGGATATGTTTCCGATTATTCGTGAAGCGGTGGTTGGTTTTGGTTTGGTTTGGTTTTGTTGCTTTTGGACTGTGGGAAGGATAATGCGCTTAGGAGCATAGCCTAATTCGTAGGTGCTGGAGGAAGCCGGACCCGGTTAGTTTCGTTTAGAATGTTGGGGGCTAGGATTTCATTTCACAATGTGCACCTCAACCAAAGTGCACCCACACCAAGGTGCACGGAGTCGATAAATTATTTAAGGGAGTGCTGGTGGTAACTTTATGCCTCTTCATGAATCAAGTGCTACAAGTTTGGGCTAAATTTGTTACGTTTAATAAATATTAGGCTTTAAAATTTATTTCGAGTGTGTCTTATTAAGTGAAAAGTGGAAAAAAAAACTGGAACAAATTGTAAATTTATTGTCATCCGCTATGAACTTTACGTGCTTTACGTCAGCAAATAGATTGGAAACCGTAGGAAAATTTAAGAGAAATTAACGTTTTTTATACCACGCGCCATGGCTGTTTGCTGTGACGTGCATATCACGTGACTGGGCTAGTCCAATCAGACGGCCAAACAGCCGTTGTTCTCGTTCGTCATTGGCTAACTCATGGCGACGTCACGGCAAACAGCCATTGCGCATGGTATAAGTAAATAAATAAGTTATACAATTGCATATTTCAAACAACACTTTCTTTAAACATTATTTTTTACGCGCCATATAGGTCTGACGGGGGAATCAATTGCTCCCCTGCACCCCAGTCAGTCAGCCCGGGCGTGCCTACACGAATCCTACAAAAAAACGGAACTGTCAGTTCTTGTAAACCTCTTTGCGACTGAATTAACTTATTCCATGTATTATTTCTTTATTTCCAGCTGTTCTCATCCTGTATCTCACAGAAGACGTTATGTATCCTCGGGATGAAGCTAAGCTAATGTATCATGGAATAGCATTTCTAAATTATTTCATGCCCCTCTTTGGGGCACTTTTAGCAGATATGTATTTCGGAAAATACAAGTACGTATGTATGTTTTTTTGATGTCTAATGATTGTGGCAAACCTGTCAATGTG
Organism: Lithobius niger; assembly: GCA_023313725.1. Lineage (NCBI taxonomy): Eukaryota > Metazoa > Arthropoda > Chilopoda > Lithobiomorpha > Lithobiidae > Lithobius > Lithobius niger. Next base: position 2,336 of record JAHWFP010032179.1, read on the forward strand.
TCGGTTTTGTCATGGTCGTATATCGTATTAATCATATACATTTGGATGAAATTAGTGTGACATACCTTCCGAATGAAATTCCTATGATTTTTCTCGATAATTCACGTAAAAAATTTCCGTAAAAAATCACATCAAATATTGCTAAAAATTCCATTTTAAAATGCGGCATCTAGAAGATTTCCTGTTGAATATCGGGAAGTAAATTTCGAGCATCCCGTGCAGAATTACAGTTTGATACGCTTAAACGTTCGATCTGCTTTCATATGCTAACCGTGACGTATCGTTTCCGGCTTATGACGGATAACTTTGGCATTCACGCTGTCTTGCCACCCTCATTTTGTCTGTTAATGATATTTTCTATTGCACGTGCAATGGTGAGTCAGGTAAAGAACTGAACGGAAGTGACGTTACACTGCAACTCACGAAACGGTATGACGTCACGGACTGAGAACTCCACGTGACGGTTATAGGGTAAGAAGGAATGTAATAATTCCATGTACGCGTGAAAACCTAAGTGCGTTTGAGGAAAATGGTAATTTATCATTCACTAAAATGTTACAGCGTGATTTTTACTCTAAAACAAAGCTTACGTTTAAAATGATATGGAAAGTACCGTATTTCTTTCATTAAGGGGCCTGGGCTGTTATAATTTTCGTGAAGTGCATTGAATATTCCACATAGAATATTCCATAGTTGTAATGCAGCATGTAATGTAATGCATGATGTTTCATGTAATGCATCATGTAATGCATGTAATGCATGATGTTTCAATGTATTTTGCTGACTGGTTAAATGCACAGTTGTGCTCTGTGATGTGCATAACTGCATTACAATCAATTTGAGGCATTTGAACAGCAAATCAAGTCAAATGTATTTCTACTTAAAATCCACTAAAAAGCAATTCCATTAAATCCATTGGCATTCATGAGCCAGATCCAATTCCAATGCCATTAATTCCATTGGCATTCATGATCAAGACGCCATATTTTAAAACGGATTTTTAACAAGGGATTGACTAACGGTAAGGAAATAGACCTTTGGGGCTGTACTTGATGTGGAGGATCGAGAAAAATGGCGCTGGGAGGTATATCCCTTTAACTTTGTTTTCCTTTGTGCGCACTGCGAGGTTGGTTACGTGTGAAACTGAAGCATATGTAGTTTTTATAAAGGAACATGCCAGACGCATTTTATTTTGAGTGAGCTAAGTCCCGTTGCTTTATCGGGAAATTACGGCAACTGAAATTGATAGCTTTGTTAGAAGATTTGTTGTACTAGACCATGCGCAATGACTGTTTGCCGTGACGTCATCATGAGTTGGCCAATGACGAACGAGAACAACGGCTGTTTGGCTGCCCAGTCACGTGATATGCACGTCACAGCAAACAGCCATGGCGTGTGGTATAAGTGTGGAGTCGTCTCCATGGAAATAATAGGCACCCAAACTATAATTTTTTTTTAATTTCACTATAGGACGTAGGCATATTTTTACCGTCACATCCGAACTCCCTCCTTTGTTAGAGTAGCGTGAGGGCACAGACATCCGAGAGGGCAGGGCAACTTTCAGTAAAAGGGCACGCTGAGGCTTTATTTCTGACCAGCATTTTTCAATGTAGAAAAGCAAAATAGTTCATGTTTTTTCTTCAAAAAGGGCAAGAAAGGGCATTTTTTCCAAAAAAGGGCAGGGGCAATGCCTCCCCCCCCCCCCCCCATCTTACACACCACTACTTTTCTGGGAATGAAGGAAATGGAGGAAAGATGCTCCATTCCAGTCCACATATGTATAAGCCAAAACTAATCGATCGTAACGTGCATGTTTCTGTGTGTACTGCAGAAACAGGGAGAAAGGCACTTGCATACGACACATCAGGAAAGAAAAGCGATCATACACACACAGTCTATTAGTGTGGTCAGGTTGCATAAGCTCGTGGTTCGGACCACAAAGATATATCACTACCTTGAGTGGCACAATCATGGTGGATCTCTTTACAGCTATATATGTTTTTTTTGATATTACATGTTTTAGTGCTTTATTAATGCCCGCACACGTCTGCATTTGATTTAGACCAGTATGAAATTTAATTTATTTATCGTATGAACTAGTTAGTAATTAAACTGTGATTTCTTTTCTTTTTAGGACAATTTGGACAGTATCAATCATTTATACAATAGGACAAATTCTACTGTCTGTTTCGTCAATACACCTTTTACAATTTCCACGGCTGTAAGTATACGAATCACGTAACTTTAAAGTGATTTTTAATTAGGATAATTACCGATTATTGAATGTAGAGATGCCTGTTGAATTTTACTTCTTTTGACAACATTGACTTGCACAACCTTCAAGTTAGCTGAAACTAGCTGACCTTTTGTTTTTTTTTTACATTTGCACCACTAGAAAGAACTACAATAGTAAAGTTCACTATTTTCACCCACTTTTTGAATGAAGCACCAGCACAAAATATGAACTTGAAAAATGTGGAACCAACTTTAAAAAAGGGTTAACACAGAAAAACGAACTTTGGTTTAGGAAACATGGCTTAAATTGCACTTACTGTATGCTGTAAAATTGTATGGAGGAGCCAAACTAAAAAAAAAAAAAACCAATAGGCTACTAGAATTGCAAAACACTGATGAAAATCTTTTTTGATATCACGTTCACATCAACGTTCCACTGAAATGGGCCAAGCCTGCTTAGGTCAGGTTTGCCATCCTGGGTCTATACATAATTCAAGCTATCTGCTGATATATCTTCTCCCTTCTTGTGCCTTGGCAACATATTTGGAGGTAAAAATGATGTGGAATCCAACCATGAACTGGTGCGTGCCCTTGGTTATTATGAAAGGGGTGCAACTGCTTGACCAGACAGAGATATCAGGCGCATAGTGTTAAAGGAAACTGTATTGTGTAAAATCCAATTTTTTATGAGGTAAAGATTTTTTTTTACTGATTTATCCACCTGAAAAATAATTCCTCTTAACATTTTCCAAAGAATTTTTTTTGATGAAAACCTGGCTGTACTTTTTATTTGTGCAGTTCACAGCTGGGATAATGAAATTCAATTTGTTCCTGTTTTATTTTTTTTTTTTACTTGAATATGTTCACTTTTTTGCTTTTTCATATTTTCACTTCAAAACGTATTTTTAACCCTCGTAGTTATTAAACTCAGCAAGTTTAGTACGAAAACTGTAGTAGTTTATCGTGGTGGGGGAAGAGTCATACAAATTACTATCTGCACCTCCTTAAATAATTTCTCTGGCCCAAACCCAGCAATTCCCCTTTCATTTTCCATCTGACATAGCAATGTATCTTCTCACAGTTTAAAAAGAAAAAAAAAAGTTGTTCAAATCTTCATTGATTACGTATGTATGTAAGACTAAAGTTCTGTGATCTTATTTGCAGGGAAATAGCTATACTAGCATTAGTAATTATAGCAGTAGGAGCAGGTGGCATTAAACCATGTGTTTCTGCTTTTGGAGGCGATCAGTTCGATCCATCTCAGGTGAGTAAAGTGTTGGGATTGTGCTGTGACATACAGCAAATTTAGAAGTTTTCAAGTAAATGGGAAGAAATCGACCAAACTAAACATTTAATTTTAGACTTGCCCGTTAGCGGTTGACCGAATTTTAGTTTCACTTTCGGCTTCGGCACCAAAACCGGAAAATTTATCAATTTGGGATTCGCTCTCGGTCGTGAAGTAATAGCTCTGTTTTGGTTTCGGTTATGGTTTCAGTTTCGACCGAACCCTGTGCTGAAGTTTCGATGAAGTCGAAACCACAGCGATCTCCCGGTCTACGACTACATCTCTACGAAAATGATACTTTACTATCGCCGTGTATATATATGATTGAAGTCCTCTCTCCAGCAAAACTAAAACTATTAATTTCTCCGTTTCTATTCAATATATTTCGACCAAACTTGGCCAGATAGTAGATAGCAACTTTTCCTAACTTTACACCAACTTTTATGCAATTCCGCGCAAGAGTAAACGTAGGAAGCCACACGTAAATTTGAAAACTGTTTACTTCTTGTTGTTGTTGTTGTTCTTGTTCTTGGCTGACACGGTTTCAGAAAAAACTACTGCACCTACCTAAAATCTGAAACATGATCTGAGCCAGAAATCTCCCTGGGCTTCAACCTTACAGGGACCACTTTTTCAATTGGTTGATCCATTCCGGAGTTACGGGACCCTAAACGATCATTTTGATTGTTTTACATTGTATTAACCATTGTATTTAGGGAACAATGCCACTCAGCAAACTCCAGATCCATTCTTCGTGCATGCAACAATCGACTGCATGCATAAACCTTTATAGTGCGACACCATAGCCGTAAAAAAGGTACACGGATTACAAACAAAAACGTCAAGTGTGCCGTAAAAAAGGGGTTATATGATTGAAGTTTCATTTTACTTGTTAAAATGTACACGGATAAAAATTGGTGATTTTTAATTGAAATAATCGAATGTACAATTCAGAAAATTGCATCTGTTTAAGTGCTGTTGTGCTTTACGTAAAATATATGATTGGTAAAGCACAACAGCACTTAAACAGATGCAATTTTCTGAATTGTACATTTGATTATTTCAATAAAAAATCACCAATTTTTATGGCATGAATATATATACAAAATCGAATTTAAATTGCAAAAGGTAATGGAATAAGAAGCCTGATTGTGGATTTTCCTCTGACTAACTTCTTCTTTTCCCTTATGAAACATTAATTAGAGGCCGTGTCAGGCAATTATTCTTCCTTGGGCAAGCTGAACGATAACCGAAGAAGTCCCAATTCTTCATTCACCTCTCATTTATTTCACTTCTTTCTCTTACATCATCACATGATAAATTCTCGATCGTCATTGCTCGTAAGGTTACAAGAAATGCTCTTACGATTCTTGCATTCATTTATTAAATAATCAAGCAATCAATTGAATTCATAAAAGGTGTAAAAATCGTCCCATCGTAGAGAAAAAGCATATCCCGTCTTCTTGTTTGCTCATTTGCGGTAGCCTAATATATCTTCCGATTTTGTGTCTTGAACAGAAACATCACAACATCTTATTTTTCCTTAATTTAGACCTTTAGGCTACTCACTTCTAATCATTCTGTTTTGCATATGTTTCAGTACACTGCCCGAGATCGGTTTTATTCCATATTTTATTTCTTCATCAACACTGGTGCATTGTTATCCATGATAATCAGTCCAATGTTCAGAAGTAAGTGTCACCAAACTTGAACATCAAACATAAAGAAATGCATGGGGGGGGGGGGGAATCGAGTCTTAATGGCGCGTTGACAGCAAGTTCATTAGCGCCAACATCAGTCACATTGTAGTGGTCCGGGTTGCCTCTGCACCACACATTACGGAGATGTTATACAAATCCCTAATCTAAATTATGTCATACATCTGTACCTCCTGCAAAAATTGTAAAACACCAGACAGGAGGACAGACTTATCGCCCAATTGACGCGTAATGTTCTGCGGAAGGTGGAAATGACGACGATCAAGATGGCGACAATCAACAAGGAAGTGCAGGACCGTAAGTGGCTGTTGAAACCAATGACATTCAGAAGGGTCAACCCCCTCAAAAGAAAACAGTGAGTACGTCGGGTGTGACCAATGTGCAAACGGGCCTATACCACATTCATGGCGACTGCAGCGACGTGCCAATTGCCCTTCCTTCACAGCGCTTTTAATAGCTTGCAATTTATTGCCGTCCTGTCTGTCCCACAAGATTTGCCAAAAAGCGTGTAACCTCAGACATAGAGTTGGAAAGGCGTCTGAGGGAACAAGGCTGAGATCCCTTTCGATACGACCAGAAAGGGCCCCTTTTGCTGCGGAATCAGCATGCTCATTTCCAGCTATCCCAACATGACCCGAGATCCAGCAGAAAACCACAGTCTTCTGCTGGCCAGACAAGCAGGAAAGCAGAGCTTGGGCGCGTTGTGTCAAGGGGTTCCGAGTTGTATAAATGCATAGGCTACTACAAGTTTGAAAAGGTTTGGAAGCCAGCTGAAGGTCCAGTGTCATGAAAGGTAGAAGGATCTAAAGACAAGGCAAATTACCTTTGACTATTGTTTCAATTCGTTAACATTTTAACTGGCCCAAAGTTACTATATTTTGATCCTTAAAACAGCATGTCTTAGATTGCCAATACATCATATTTGAAAGAAATGGTCGTATTTTAAAAATTACATTTTCACAACTCTTTGGATTTTTAATGACAGTTTAATGACTCTCTTTCATTGTGTCGTTGATTTAACACAATCTCAACATCAACAGGCTATTGCTTTGCTGATGATGATTAGCGTAGCATCCAAGCTACTGCTTCCGAAATGATTTATGTGATGAAGTATTGTGATTAATGGGGTAAGTCGTCCAAACGATGTATGTATCAGTATTTCCTGCTACTTCACATGAAATGTCGTCAAAAGTATTATCAATTTACCATTAGTCATGGCCTTGCCAAAGTCCATTTTTAAAAGGTTTCAACTAGAAAATATTTGTTGTAATATTGACACGATTTTTTTGTGCATCCCATGCAATACATACTGTAGTCGCTTATATGTTGGAACTGTATTTAAATAGTAACAGTGACATACCATCTTCCATTAATGTGATACATTACTCGGCTCTTTTACGTGTATGAATTCTGCTAGGCCAGACTCTTTCGCTTTGTTGTGGTCCCATTATGCTCACTGAAGGAGTTCCTTTGATTGGTCTTCACAATTCAAGGTACCGGAATCACAGCCTCTGCTTGCTCTTTGAATGCTGCACATGGCAGCTACAGAGCAAGATAGCTAGGCATTATCGCAACCTGGTGTAAATAGTTAATAGGTGCAGTATTCGGAAAGGTATCAACAATTTTACTTTCTTGTTCTTTCAGCTCAAGTGTACTGTTTTGGTAAGGGCAACTGTTACCCACTGGCTTTTGGATTTCCAGCTCTTCTCATGGTCATTGCTACCAGTAAGTATATAATTAACATCTAAGACAGTCTTTCCTGTAAAATGCCATGTTTTAGGGTTGAATTCAACCATCGCGTTTGTGAGTTAACCAGCACCTGCCATAGGGCCATAGATATTTAAGTTAACTCACCTATTCCTGTCTCATTTGCCATGTGGAAAAAAGTTGAAGCAATTTTCGGTGCTAAACATTTGTTGTGCTGTTCTAATGCAACAGGTAGGAAAGATGTTTGTACATCAACTGAAAAAAAGATTAATCGATTACAGCCTAGTGCTTACAATTTTCAACACAAATCCTCAAACCATCAGACTCAAAATGGGGTTAAAGACGAAAATTGACAAATGCTAAATGTCTTAGTCAACAGTGAATCTTCAAGTCAAAACGCTGCAGAAGTGTTGTTATTGTGCTTCATTTACAAGCTCCTACTATTCAAAGTTCAAACCTGAGCCAATTCTATTAGACGTTTTGAAAAAAATGGATTTGATAATAATATCTCACTGAATTTCCCAGCTTTAGTTTTAGTTGAAACCAATACACTCAACTAATGCATTGTAGAGAAGGAAACGATCTTAACACCTTGTTATTTGATTGAAAGTAAAGCAGTTTGCACAAGTGAAAAGTACCGTACAAACAATAATTTTTTTTTTCCCACACAGTTGTATTTGTTTCTGGAAGAAAATTGTACAAAGTCAACCCTGCACAAGGAAATGCAGTTGTAGACGTATCAAAATGTGTTTTGGTAAGTTTTTAATACGGCTTCTTGTAAAAAAAAAACACTGTAAAAGTTATACAAGTTGGGACTGTACTTTGCCTTTGGGGCCCGGGAACACAATATTTGAAAGTGGTTGGGAGGTGGACAAGGTTAAAAAAGGAAGCAATTTACAAAAAAAAAACTTTTTACATTTTTACTGCACCTAAAAATATTCACATATTCATATTTTGTAAATAGTGTACGTGATTGTTCTAATTTACTGTAAGAGCATGCGGGCTAGACATGATCGTCAGTGAGCAAAGCGATGAAAACTGACTACCATGCCGAGTATCTATAATTTTCTCGAAGATCTGTAGCATCGTATCAAACTTGTTTATATTACGTAGCTCTTAACGATGCTGGTATCTCAGATGTGTAAGGTGTGCTTAACTGCCGTGTATTGGAGAATTGCAACCAGTTCGTGAGAAATAAACAATGCTGAGTAAGTTTGCCAGAGAAGAATGAGACATTTAAGAACTCCAACGAAATGTTACGGGTGGTGCACCTGCTATACAGTGGAAAATTTACAAGCTGAAATGCCGGAGGGGAAAGGGTCTGTAAGGTTTCTAATGAAATGTTAAGGTTTTGAATAATTACAGGTGGCGCAACTGCCACGTATTAGAGAATTCACAAACGGCTCTTGAGAAATGACAGTGCCAAGTAAATCTGCTTAGAGGGATGGTAAAATTCTCGGATTCCAGTGAAATGATACAGGGCTTGAAATTACACGTGCGAAATGTGGCTCAGACACATACTGGAGAATTTATAAGCTAGTTTTGAGAAATGTCAGTTTGGAGGAAGTCTACTTACTAGTGGTGGCTGAGTCATTTGCAATTCCAATGAAATGTTACAGATTTTGAAGTTTACAGTTGTATAATGTGACACAACTGCCATATAATGGCAAATTTACAGACTGCTCTCAAGAAATGAGTGTCAAGTAAATCTACTAGACACGACTGGGGCATTTAAGAAATCCAGTAAATATTACAGGTCTTGCAAAATAGGCAATGTTGAGCAAGTCTACTAGAGCATTTTCAAACAGGTGTGCAATGCAGCTCAAATGTATACTAGAGAATTTACAAACTGCTCTTGAAAACTGACAAAAACGACAAAATCCATTATGTTTGGAACACTGATCAATTTGCAAGAAAGTGGCATTAATAGTCATGCCTACAGCTAACACTAATTGTAAGGCTGGACCATTGGTCTACATCGGTGTTCATTCAATCAAGCTTTTGTTTTTATAGCAGCTTAACCACTGCAACTATGATTGATGTGAAACATGACGATGTACGATATTGTGCGCAACGGTGTCAGAAAAGAACACTGTGGAGCAACCCATGGAACACTACGCCTTGAGAAGCTTTACTGTTGTTTCTGTTGTTGTCTTTTAACAACGAACTATTAGTACTATTGAACTACGTACAGGCATTCGTACTAGTCGCAGCTTGTACGATGTGTCACCATGTTTTCTTTACCCATACTGCAACACAACGTATGGCATGAAGGAATTGTGCTTGGCGTAGATCACCAGTCAGCACTCTGAAAGGAAGGTTTGATCCTTCCTTCTAATTCCAGCTTTAATGAGCGTACTAGTGTATACAATAGTAAAAATACTACTACAGGCAGCTCACTGCATCTTTTAGTGGCACATCCAGAATAAAACAACAATTTCTGTGGGGACGGGACAGAACATTGAAATTCAAAATCAAGTCCGAGAATTTCAGACAATGGGTCTACGAGCCCTGTTGACCATCTCGTTTTCTGCAATTAATGGTATACATATTGCATTTGAAACACTTAAAAAGCCATTTTCATAATTTTTTTAATAGTAATAAATCTTATTATTTTTGTTTGTATTTATTTGTTTATCACATTTTACTCTTAACTTTGCTTTGGGGGTAATTTTTTATTCTGTTTTCCCTCCCCCCCCCCCTTTTCGTTGATACGCCACTGGCATGTTGTAGTGACCAGCATGTCCTGTAAACATGCCCGTATTGGACATTGTCTCTAGGTTCATTATGGGGGTTTGAATTGAAGTACCAGCAGAACCACAGTATTGAGCACAATGATCTGAAATATGGCCAAATAATATAACTGCTTAAAATTGTGCAACCTCTGCATGAATTAATGTTGCATGTTTTGTTTGTTTATTCGACAGCATGCACTTAAACGTCGATACCGTAGCCAAGACAAACGTACCCACTGGTTGGATTACGCTGATGATCGCTTTGATACAACCACCATTGATGATATTAAGACAGCGATGAGTGTTCTAGTCATGTTTCTACCCATTCCAATATTTTGGGCACTCTTTGATCAACAGGGATCTGCCTGGACTTTGCAGTCTGCACAAATGGACGGCAGAACAGTAAGTAAGATTGGTTATTGGTTATTGAGTTTCCAGTGGCTTTAAGGCCGTGCAGTTGACTTTACTATATGTCCACAATGCTGAAAAGTGTGTTAGAACTAAATTTTTCATGGTTGTTTCAATACTATTTCTTGATTGCAATGGCGTGTGTAAGAAAAGGAAGTTGAATCGTAAAAAACTGACTTCGGTTTGGGTTGTAATTTAACTGTGGATAGTGTTCGTTTCACTTACGGTGATCTGAGAAAATGGAAATCATCGTTTGGTATTAACTGGATGCCTTAAATGCTGCATTAGTCATTATCTTGGTCCCTCTATAATCTAATCTTCTGGTTCCATTAGATATGGATAGGTGAAATCAAAGCAGACCATATGGATGTCTTAAATGCTGCACTAGTCGTGATCTTGGACCCTCTATAATAGAATCCCCTTCTTGTTCATTTACACATGGATAGGTGACATCAAACCAGTCCAAATGGATACCTTAGATGCTGCGCTAGTCATAATCTTGGTACCTCTGTAATCTAATCTTCTTGTTCATTTACACATGGATAGGTGACATCAAACCAGACCAAATGAATGCCTTAAATGCTGTACTAGTCATAAT
>JAHWFP010032182.1:8571-21688 GCA_023313725.1 Lithobius niger
GTCAACCAATTAACACGGGGGGGGAAATGTGGACGAGGGAAACCCCAGACACAAGGAAGAACCCTAAGCAAAGTCACCGTTGCAACAATTCAACAATGCGGGTGAGCCAACAATTCACCTGCATTTTTAGGAAACGTGAAGAGCAAGCATCTAGATAAGACACACGCTAGTGTGTCGCGCCAAGTTAGGCAACAAGCATCACAACAAAAATCACATCAATTCAATTGTAGAGGTTGTAAACCATTGTATCGCGACGCCACAGCGTCAGTGTTTTATGTCCTGAAGCATAGTTGGGCACATTTCAGGTACTTGGGGAAAAATAATAATGCGGTACAAAAGCCTAAATTGTGTTGAAATCGAGAGCAATGACCAAGCTGACAAAAATTAACTCGGGCAAGAATGCCAGCTATGTTGCTTTCAATGCAAAATCTGACCCTCAATAACGTTGAACTAGCTAGAACTGTAACTACCTAGATAACTAGCCAGCTAGTTAGTCCGCTCATCCCCAAATCTCATAGGGTGATTATTCATCGATACCGAGATAACGGGAAGGCTTCCCGCTATGAAATTGACGAATGGGTGCAGTACAATACGAACTGCGTACCTTTCGTGGTTTGGAGCCTGGGGGCGTAACGGGGATAGTGTGGGAGGGCGCGTAAGTACGAAAATATTGTTATAACCATTGTGAGTACTGTCGGCATCGTCTCTCATTGGACGGCCAAAGTTCGGACAATGAGAACGTGTATGCTGACGTGCAAGCCTAGACACACACTAGTGTATCACGATAAATCTACGTTGCAAAGAAATTGTATTCACGTGCAATTCAAGAAAAATAAACCTACTGTAAAAACAAAGCCAAATACTGGTAAAGAGGCCACCAAGTTGTGAGTGGTTCGGCCATTCAAAGGAGTGATATCAACACACCAAATCTAGCTAAATAAAACAAATTACAACAAAATTAAAACCAAACAAAAAACCTATATAGAGGTGACCAAGTTGAGAATGGTTCGGCATATAGGCAAACGGTAGTAGCAAACTGATGAAAACCAATTTCTTGTTGACGTGGCACTTTATTACACATCTGCCCGATAGTGGAGTTGAGTCAATACACTATTAAAAAAAAAGGAGTGATATCATATCCAAAACCAAAACTGGTAAAAGGGGCCGCCAAGTTCCGAATGGTTCGGCCCTTCAAAGGAGTGATACCAACACACCAAAACATTCGCCAACTAAATCGCACCGAATAATACTTTGGATGTCGAATGAAAACTTGAACATTGCTACCGAAAGTAGCAATGTTCTAGTTTTTATTTCACCTTCAACTATTAGTCGGTGCGATTAAGTTGGCGAATGTCCGAAAGCGGACAACTAGAAACAAAACGACGATATGTTGTTAACTTCGAGGAAATTGGCAGCCTGATACGATGGAAAGGCGCATTTCTTTCGTAGATGGAGACTTGTACAGCGAAGTTGAATTGTTTTAAAGTGGGCGGCAACAATCTTTGCATGCGTGAGCAATGAAGGGTTCAAAGAGCTTTGGCGAGCGTTAACCACTCCTGGTCATCTGCCCGACGAAGCCCTAAGGCCCTATGTCTGCAGCATCCGGAGCAATGAAGGAAAATGAGATGCAACAATTTGATGGCGCGTGGTGCCGACGTGAAATGTTTCTTAGCTGATGGAAACAATCACGGAGATTACCTTGCAGCAGGGAGTAGCTTGCGTACTGAATGCTGATTTTTTCATTGAAACGGTTTTTTAGCATTCAGTAAAACACAAGTATTATTCCCAACGGGACAGACCAAACAGCGGGAGAGGCTATCTCCGGGAGACAATAACGGAGACTAACTTGCAGTAGGGGGCCAGGGGTGGGGAACAGAAAAGGAGGGGAAGAGGAGGGGCGAGTAAAATTGATGGACCAGTCTACAAATGCAAAATAATCAGCGACGTCATACACTAGAAATAACGTACTACAATCAGCCACTTTTCTGCATTTACATTTCGCTCAAGTGGCATGAGCCGGATTCGAACTGGCGAACCAGTTAATTGCAGTGGCATGCACAGGAGGAGGAAGGCATTGCCCCTGCCCTTTTCATAAAGAATATCCTTTTTTTTTTAAATGGCCTTTTTTTTGCCCACGTGTGCTGGTGCGACAGTCTAAAAGGCCCTAACAGGGGCCTAAAAAGGCCCAAAAAATGGGCCAAAAGTCTTAAGAAAGGAGCAGAAAAGGGTATAAAGAGGCGATTCATTTTTATTTATTACACGATTCTTGCGCAAGTATGAGCCCCCAAACGTGTATTCTTACATAAATACTGAGATGCAAACTTATTTACGTTGCCTTTTGGACTTAAAATTCCCTGCTCAGGCAAACTGACATTTAAGTCCAAAAGCCGAAGTAAATAGGGTTGCATATGTATTTATTTAACCATTCTGAGTCGATTGGCATCCCATCCTGTGTATTATTAGCACCTGTTTCTGCAGCCGGTCCTGCAGAAAATGCGAGAAAGACACAAACAACCCGTACCTTAAGTTAAAAATTCTTGTCGGCGAAAGGTCCGTGACACAGCGCTTTTTGTACACGGATTGGGGAAATAAAATGAAGTCTCCATTAAGCAGCATTACATTGTCAAAACGTTAATAGACTAAAAGGCAGGCAGGCAGGCAGGCAGATACAAGACATGGCCAAAAAAACGTAAGAGAACAAGAAGTATCAGCGCCCCCCAACGACGCCCTCCCGAAAGGTCTTGGAGAACGTGTTTGGAAAACGTAACGACTTGCGGCCATTGTTTACTTTTGAGCGTGATTCCCACACGAGCAAAACATTCCAAAAACCTGACGTGCCTACAAAAAGGTTAAATGTGCACGAGATCGACACACGCGAAAAATAAATGTTTTTGAGATTAGTGCACGTCTCCAGGTAGTCAACAAGTTATGTGCGTGCCAAGACGGAATTTTATGATAATTAAGGGTTGGGGGGGGGGACACTTGAGGGGGGTGGGGGAGAGAGAGAAATACAACCAAAAGATTTACGACGCCTGTAGTTATAAAAACGTGATTGACTGACGTCTGATGGATAACTGCTTATGATAACACCCTTGCTTTGTGCAAGGCCGCGTGGTCTGTGATTTGTATCATTTCAATACTTACTGGTTTTCATAGCAAGTTTTAAAAAAAAAATTAAAGCGAATGACACCATGCCGACTATTATCTATCTATCTAGTGTGAATAGGGCGTTGTTGTATTTTAGTATACAGATGAACTGTAATTCAACAAACAATTATTGGGGAATGCAATGGTACGTGCCTCCAACCCCATCCACCCCCCCCCCCCCTTCCTGAAATCACTATAGGCTACTCTAGTTTCATAACGCGTTCGCGTTTCCCACGCACTTGTACTGGCGAAGAAATTACTTCTGGGCTCTGATAATAATTATCCTTCACTAGCTAATTAAAATCTGTCATTACAAAGACGTCAGTTGCCACTCTTGGGTTCGGAATGATTTTTAACCAGCAGTTTACAAAAATTAAAAAAAAAAAGGCGACAACTTGCTTATAGCCATTGAGAGTTATGATTTCAAAACCCCAGACGCTCGGGAAGGGGAGAAAGGAGGGACTGAGGCTTAATGGCGCGTCATCAGCTAGGTCTTTAGCGCCAACCTCAGTCACAGTGCATAGGTGCGGGTTGCCCCTGCGCCACACATTGGGCCACGTAAAGGACTGGGTGGTATGAATTGAAGGGCATGCCAACATTTATGTTATTTTCGCCCATACATAAAGTAATCTAGGCCTAATGTTGACTAACAGCAGCCTAAATCAGAGGTTTGGATAGACAGGTTTAGTAGAGTTTGGGTTAGATGAATCTTCCAATCAGACATTTTAGGGAGAAAAAAATTAATAGCTTATTTAATCGCCGTTGGAAGGCACCTGTACTTTTCTTTTGATTTTTTGAGCATTTTACGCCCAGGATAAATTTACTGCCCTATTGGCCTGCTCTGCCTTTCCCAAGTACGTAAGCACTGACTAATCGGAGAAAATAAATGCACGTTAGAAGAAAAGGAGGTCAAGATGGTTAAAGGGATACCCAGCCTGCCTTATAACATTCCGCCTGCCTTATAACAGCTACGCGCAGATCGTCATCCGCGCATTTACGAGAGCCAAGGTCGGCTGGGGTGGTAGCTGCGTTCCTCGCACTCGAGGAACGTATAGCTGCTGTCTCGGTTGGCTTTGGGAATAGTACACGAAACAGCATCAAGTTAAAGATTGTGTCGTCACAAACCGGAATGATTCTCGTATTTTAACATCACAATTTATAATTTTCTAGGCTAGTGTCTTATAATTTTGCTTCGGCGATCTATTGGAATAATTAATTTTAATTTTTACCGTATTAGTTTTTTAAATATTTGATTTCATTTTAATTATTAGAAAATTAATATACGCACACACAGAGATGAAACGTCATGATTATTTTAAGTGCGCAAAGCATCATATACGTGTAGGATCATAGGAGTAGCTAGGGGGGGGTAGAGGTAGGGACCCCTAACTACTCCTATGGTAGGATACAGTAAATAAAGTTACCAATTATTCAACAGAAAATCTCCTAGACCCCACATTTTAAAACGGATTTTTACCTAGGGATATGATTGACTAACGGTAAGGAAATAGACCTTTGGGATCGTACTTGATGTGGTGGATCGAGAAAAATGGCGCTCGGAGGTATATCCCTTTAAAACAAAAAGCATAAAGAATCCCTGACCGGTCCGATCACGTAGATATTGCACATTACAGTGAAGGTATTCCAAGCAGCAACAAAAATATCCCGGCAGATTCGGGTTTCACTTGCTAGCTAAATAATTGTTAAAACGCTGACAATTTTCGAAGCACACTCGCTCTTCTTTGGAAAGGTTACACCAACAGACAACGATACAATTGATGAAAAAAAAAGAAAGATCGGTCACTACTCGCGGAAGGGTGAGTTCTTCAGAAATTTAAAGTATTTTTAATAAATGTGCTTGCAAGTAAACCTGATGTTTTCTGCATGCCGGTATTTTTTTAATTGCTTCCAATCACTTTTTAGATTTTGGAGCACAGGTAGGCCTAGTGGATTTCCTGGTTACTTCCTTAATAATAATAACAAAAGTCACCCTTACCCCGCTTCGCTAGTCAAACCGTAAATAACTTTGACAAATGACCAATACATGGTTTAATGCTCTCTCCAAACATAAAAACACTAGAAACACGATCATAAGAACAAAAGTTAAACGTTTTACCTCCAAAAATGTTGTTCACAGAAGAAATAATTCTTTCCAGCCCATTAAGCTGCACACCCGGGGCTGTCTTTTTACAATGACAGTTCAATCACCATCAAAATGAGTGTTGCAACACTGTTAAAAAGATATTTACACTAAATTTTACGTACAACATAACCCACTGGCAAAGCAGTTAAAACACTTTTACTGGGTTTTTGCTACAAAAGAATTCGGTGTTGCATTGTGTCACAAACAAGACACACACCATAGTGTTTAGTGGTTAGCCGATATGGGTTTTTACCAATCCGAAGCAGAGTTTGAACAAACCGATACCGATACGCCGACATGTGTATCAAAAATGAGCAGTTAAATTATTGGTTGTTTAACTTGGCTGATTGGTTATTTGGCGGGTTGTTTAGTTGTTGATTGGTTAGGTGGATGGGCATTTGTTAAGTTGGTTGCGTGGTTGTTTGGCTGGCTGGCTTGCTTGGTTGTTTGGACATAGTTTTAAGTTGATAAAACCCCGAGTCCGCGCCATTGTTGGACAATCTTGCTTCACTGCGACAACCGTTTATTCCTGGAACACACTTCCGAAAGAGGTTGTGACAGCTCCTTCAACCAGCAGTCTATGAAACGATACGATACGATATGAGGCAGTCTTAGCTTGATTTAATTTTATGAAATAGATTTAAAAAATAAATAAAGCTGCCTGCACTAAGTAAATAACACTTCACTGACAAGAAATTTAGACAGCAATACATTCCACACCTTCCTGAATAAAACCATAGTTAACAAAGCAAAAAATCAGCATTAAAGCCTGACCTTGAGAAAACACAAGCTAAACTAATCTGAGGGGAAAAAAAGTAAAGGAGTCTTAACCGACTGGGACTCGAAACCACGATATCCCAGTTACTATTTGGGTGCTCTACGAACTGTACCACAGGGTTAGCTGTTCCTGTGTTAAAGGACAAGCCCTCCAAAGGAAATATATGCATGAATATTTACTTACCCTCTGCATGAAGTACTTTCACATTGCTTTATTTACCTCCTGTCAGGCATACCTATGTTACAAATCCCTTACAAATTGTGCCAAACGGATTATAGGAAATGTTCCGTTGACTAGCGGGGACTGTCTCTTTACAATATCCCACGCTTATTTCACTTCTCTGTAACGTGTGGCGCAGTTGCAACCCGGACCACTGCACTCTGACTGAGGTTGGCGCTAATGGCCTCTTTGTTGACGCGCTATTAAGCCTCAATCCCCCCGCGCGCGGGCCCCCCCCCGGGCACACACACACCACCTCTTTTCCCATACATTCTTCTGAAAAATTAACAGTTTACTTGTAATGAGCCAACGCGCAATGTGACTGGCTAAATTGGCGTCAGCGAATCACACGACACGGCATCGAATCGTGCGACCGTCGTAACATCACTGGGCCACTAATCCCAAAACCGAATTCCGTAGTCCACGCTGTTACGACGACCCTACAGAAACCAACCATAAATAATTATTCACCTAGAAACTCATAAATTAAATCGGTATTAAATCAAGGGTGGTTAATTGGGCCGCTCCGCGTTCATTCCCGCTCGCTTGCTCCTCTTTACATGTTATATACCTTGAAGGCCATCTATCAAAGCGTCCGTGATTTGTATTGGTCAGAGTGAGGGGCGGTCAGGGGTTTCGATGAAGGGGCGGGCAACACTTAGCTCGTTAATTGCCCGCTTATTCCCCAGATGAATGCGCCTTTTTTTGTGTCTTAAAACCGCATGCCTCCTGTTGATTACGTCAGTATACACCATTCACGTCAATGCCTCGGTCTAATTGTCTTTTTGGATACGGCGGAGGGGGAGGGGGGACAATTTGTATAAACCAATAATTTAGAAAAGTAACCCATCAATTTGGATACCTTTCGCATGATTGTCTCCGTTGGAACCGCATGCGTATTTCATTTCGCAACGAACCCCCACCCATTCTGTTTTGACAGATTAGGGTTTGTCTTTTTTTTCTTACGTGTGGGGGGGATCTAACTCCAGGGTTACCCTTCTGTGCACGTGCATTGATATTCGGGCAACCCCAGGCGGCTATTCGGTATTCTTATCAGCCATTAAAGCGACCTAAGTGTATTTCTAATAACATGTCACAACGATAGATGGTCCGTTGAGTATTCCTCGTGTGAAACTGTGATGCTAATAAATTGAAGAGTGAATAGCATTAATTGTGAAGAGTCCTACGCTGACGTGAATATTCGTAGTTTTAAGGCATGGAGTGCACCGATGTTTGTGTAAAGCTTGCAGCACACTGCTTCGTTCCGTTCCGTTTCGTCCCGTTCCGACGACTGACGGCAACGGATGGTCCAGCACACATTGCTTTCATCGCTGACCGTGTCAGTCGGCTCCACTGAGCTTTTAAATTTGGTCGCTCCCAAATTAGCAATGCAAATGAAAAAGGACTTGTAGTGACCTTTTAAGTAGGTATTAAATAGAAAGTCGTACTATATTGGGTATTAATTCTTTACCCACTTACATGATGACATTTAAGCCCAGAAGGTAACTGAAATAGGTTTGTATGGGAAATACAGGCGTTCTGACTTTTGCTGTCAGCACCGCTGAGATTATCGGTGAGTCTAGCCTAAATAAAATACGGATGCACACTTATTTACGTTGCCTTTTGGGCTTAAATGTCAGGCTGCCTAAGCGGGGAATTGAACCCACGACCTTTGAAACCAAAGGCCGAAGTCCTACCGCGAAGCCATACTGACACGGCCTTTGAAAAGGATACGTTCATAGACAGCATTTAACCACAGCCACCTACAGTAAAGGCCGGATCAGCTTTGCCTTCCACAATGCTCCACTAGAAGGCGCGACAAATACCGATGCGATAAGTTTGCCCAGTGGCGTCATCGGTTGACTGAATTTGGAACCCTCGTCGGTTACTTTGAAAGTTCGTCGCTTGGTGTAGAGATGGCAGCACCTAGCAAACTTGCGCTGCCTTCTATGCCAATGGTTGATTTTAATCACCATAATCAGGTGATTAGTGATGTACCACAGGGAAGTGTATTAGGTCCTCTCCTCTTTATTATTTTTCTTAACGATTTACATTCAAATTCGGAAAATACATCCCTGAGCAAATTTGTGGATGACGTAGAGATGCACAGTCAAATTATTGACAGTGACTCTTATTTCGGGTTAGTAACTGCAACTACCGCGCTTTTAACTTGGTCTTCCTTGTGGCAATTGCCAATTGCCCTTAAGAAATGTAGCGTACTACATATTGGAAAACCAATTTTTTAATGGGATTATCGACTTTCTCCTCTTTTTATTTTACCACACACAGAAATTGTTAAAAATCTTGGCGTTTGGTTTACATCCGATTTGAAATTGAGAACTCACTGTAAACATGTTGCAAAGATGGCTAGTCAGCGCTCTGCATGGATTAAAAAGGTGTTTACCACCGGTGATGTGGATACAATTGTGTGGGCTTTTAAGGTGTATGTCAGGCTTATTCTTGAGTACGCAAGTGCTGTTTGGTCGCCTTACTTGAAAGGCGATATAAACCTAATTGAATCTGTACAGTGTCGCTTCACCAAATCACTTCGTGGTTTAAAGGAGTTTTCCTATGCCAGGAGGCTTGAATTAACTAAATTAGATTCGCTCGAATTACGCCGTCTGAAGGCTGATTTGTACCTTACGTATTCCTTACTGCATGGTCTGGTAGATGTTGACTTCTGCAGATATTTCGAGCTGCGTGCTAATAAACGTACGCGTGGTCATTCTCTAACACTTGTTGCTGGAGCGTTCCACACTGACTGCCGGAAGCACTTTTTTTGCTAACAGGGATGTCAAGGTGTGGAATGATCTACCTGGCGAGTTGGTGACAGCAACCTCGTTACTTTCTTTCAAAACGAAATTGCGGACTGTCGATTTGTCTAAGTACCTTGTCTGTATTTATGTAGTTTATTTCAGTGTTTTAACTTTTGTTAGTGCCATACTGGTTCGTTTTACTGATAATGTCGCCATGTTTCTATATTTTATTTATTTTATCTTTTTTAAAGGCACATAAATCCCTCCGTTCTGGCCGCTTTACTCTGCGTCACCTACGCTAAAATATAGTTCAAACGACCGCAGCGCGCATTGCTCTACGACACTTGTTAAACTCATTTCGGGGCCGCGGCAACGTAACACATCGTACGACCAAGTCGCAAACATGAGCGAAGGATTAATTATCCTTCCTCCAGGGACGCGGCTTGCCAGCGATGTGGCGGGAGTTAAATACCGCTCGGACCGAGCCGTTTAAAACAAGCCTAATAACATTCACGCGCCACTACTGACATCTGCATCGTACCCTTAGACCAGCAAATGAAAGGCAAATCAGTTTATATAAAACTATTTCCGGTAATGTATCGAGTGAAACTGTTAAAATATACCGGAGGGAGTTATGTGCCTTTAACTGACTCCAGAACATTGTTCTGTTAGTTTTAACTTTACTACTCTCTTGCTTGTTTGCACATCTTGTTTTTATTTTTGGTTGCTTAACAACCTTAGGCTGAATATTAGTGATCCCGGTCCATTTCAGGCCTGTGTGCTAAAGCACCAAATGTTTTATTATTATTGTTATTATTTACGCGCCTATTTTGTCTTGATCTGATCCGGCCTTTACTGTCGGTGGCTGTGATTTAACACGCACACATATACATATATTCATACACTTGTTTGCGCACCACAAACCAAGTGTAAACGAAAGGAACGCACAATAAAGCGTAAAATTAGGTATTAAACAGGACGGAAAGCCAAATGGGCTCGATAAGTATCACTACAGTGTCACGGGCAGCCGCGAATACTGGGGCGTCAGATTCGATAGGAGTCTTGGTGCTGGGTTCGATATGTACGGGGTTACATATTCTCCGGTTGTTTCCCCGCCCGTTGCACGAAGGTGTCCTCCGGGTACTCCGGTTTCATCCCACACGCGACAAAAACAACTGAAGTGATGGTGGTAACTTCCACTTAACATCTGTCACTTGAGCCTTAAAAAAGTTGTAACCTTACTGGCCGACACCTACTGTTTTATTCTATAGTTTAGCACCTTTGGTTTCAAAGGTCGTGGGTTCAATTCCCCGCTTAGGCATTCGGCCTATTTGATCCAAAAGGCAACGTAAATAGGTTTGCATCCGTATTTATTTATCAATTATATCGAACTCCTTGGCTTTCTGTCCTGTTTAAGAGTCCAGCCTAGGAAAATGCTCATTCATTTCTTAATGTTGTTTAGTGATTCGGGAACTTGCGAGACCTTTCGCAATTGTAGCATGCTGTAGGTATTGACTTGTACAGATTAGAAATAAAAGAAAAAGTCAAGGTTTGTAACGCTTTTTTTCTCTTTTAAGATTTATCTTTCTTGTGCATCTCTCCATGCTCTACGTTTTGAAGGTCAGACTTAAGTTTCGAACTTGAACTTGTCAGCGCCATTGCTTCTTGCATTGCTTAAAATCTGTTTCAACGAGTATTTAAAAAAAAAAAAAGGCGTGTCAGCCGAATAGAAAAAAAATAGTTCGAAATAATCCACACAAAAAAAATCGAGTACAGGTGCAAAAGTTTAAACTTATTGGAGCACATTGATTTAAGGACTCGTCGACTATCAATCATTCTAGTAAACTCGAAACGAAATTTGCTGTCATTTATTTTTAGATAATGATAGTTATTTAAAAACTTAAACAGCAAATCAATCTCAGATTTTTCGAATACCGTACGAAAAACCGACACAAAATCTCAATCAGTTGCGGTTTCGGTTTTCAATAAAAACCGAAAATCCGGTTTCAGTTTCGGTTGCCGACCCATCCCAAGAAACTGCACGCTACCGCTTTAACAGGTGAAAAATAATCATCTACGTCACGTCACGTATTTTGTTAGCAGCACCACTAGTTCGCTGCTAACAAAATACGTGACGTACATGAGGTTTTTTATTGAAAACCGAAATCGCAACTGATTGGGATTTTGTGTCGATTTTTCGTACGGTATTCGAAAAATCTGAGATTGATTTGCTGTTTAAGTTTTTAAATAACTATCATTATCTAAAAAATAAATGACAGCAAAGCTCCTAGTCATTAAAAAAGAAAAGAAAAGTAGCGGAAAATGTTGCCCCAGTTAGGCCCATGGTCTATGACGCTGCTGCAAGTGAATTGAGGAGCTAGTTGCAAACTAGTAATACTACTGTTAGAAAAAAAAAACTAGAAAAATCGGGTTGGGAGGGAATGGCAAAAACCGATACCGAAACCGCTGTTTTGTGGGTACATAAAACCGAAACCGGAACCGAACTCAAAAAATGAACCCAACCCATCCCTACATTCACTATTAAACCAATATCAAGATTTTAAAAAGTCAATGGAAGCGGATGTAAATTAAAATAGTTAAACTATATCACATTTTTGGTATCACAATTGAAGGATAATTATTACAGCCCGGAAGTCTGTATAAGTCCGTGGGAAACATGGACACGTTATGAAATTAGAGTGTAGTGATTTCAGGGGAGGGGTGGGGGGCATGTACTATTACTTTCTGCAGTAATGGTTTGGTGAATTACAATTCATTTATGTGGTAAGAAAGCGTTATTCACACTGATAAATAATAGTCGACATGGTGTCATTCGGTAAAATTTTTGAGTTGCTATTTTACAGAAAAATATATGTGGTTTTTTCGAATTTATCTGTAATTTCCTGCACATTTCGATATTTGGGCATATCGCGGCAGGGAAGATGTTCCAATGCACCCAACAAGGGCGAACGTTGCCATGTTGCCATGGGAACAGAAGGTGCCAGCCACACAGAAGCTGCTGCGTCCTAACGACACGTCCCTTCGAATGTCTAAGTTCGAGGCCTTTGCAATAAACCCCCAAAAGAGATAAGTTTCGTAATGGGTTCCCGACAAATCCAGTCTCACAAAGACATGAAAGACGGTTATAATTTTGTATTTTAGTGCTCAAATACATTTATGCGCCTTGTTCACCAGTAACAACGGACAAATGATGAATTATGACATAAAATAACCTAAAACAGGTGCTGTACAAGATAAAAAATATAAATGTAAAAAAAAATACACGAAGGGGCCTGCCCTGTGCGAATTACTGCCATATAGGGCAGTGACACGTCGTAGTATTATTGTGTGTAACTCTATGATGGAGCTGTAACGGGCTTACATGAACGGTAGCGCGCAACTCACGAAGCTTACACTTCGTAGTTCGGCTTGCCTCATTCATGGCGGCCTGCCAGTCTTCCAATTACTGCAGACTCAGGAATTTGATTGCTGCCAGCCACCAGGTGTCAGCATGGGTCCGCTGCGAATCCAGTCGGAACCGGATTGAACCTGTTTGCCTGTTGCCTCAGGCAAGAGCCTATTGTTCTGCCCCGGCCCGAGCGGGTATAAAACGGGACAGAATCGTGAGCTCGAGCTAACTGGTGTTTGGGGTTCTGACTGAACGGTCAGAACCTCTGGAGCCTACAGGGTCAGTTAGAAGCATAAATTCTGGCTGATGCCTAATATGTGGTACTCTGTGTATGGGCCCCTAGCCATACAGTAAGGAATGAATTGGAATTGAGTTCTTGAGCTTGAAACCTCTCGCCCATTCCCTGAGTAGTTACATATTTTGGGGGCCTGCGGGATTGCCTAAACCTTCGGGATAGGAAATTCATGTTTTCCAAACCTTCGGGATGGAAAAAAGCATGAAAAATCTCTGGCGCTCAGTTGGTAGTCTTGTCATTGGGATTCGAGTCCGACATTTTTTTTAAAAATGCTTCCGATTCGGTAAGAAGTTCCAGTGGTGAGCGAACCGACCAATTTGGGGGAAGTTTGTGGAATCTGGCCTGTGACTGCGCACGCAGTCACAGGCCA
>JAHWFP010032183.1:16494-31621 GCA_023313725.1 Lithobius niger
CCCCCCAGGGAACTGTTTATACAGAACTAAAGCATACACCAGACGACGTGTTTACACCGCAACACAGAACAATACGATGGCTTCGTATAATAATTTCAAGATTCCTGGGTTGCTATAGAAACTGTGTATTTTAATCGTATCCACAGGTTCGTGCGCACCCTGCGAGCGGCGCTATTTAGAATTAACTCTCAAGGCGCGCCAGAATTGTACCGACACGGAATTATGTTAACTCCGGAATTTTCTTAAATACTGACCCCCTGTGTGGACCATTTCGTAATTTGCTTTGAAAGTGTCTGAAACAATCCGGAATTGCAGTAACACGGAATTACCATAAATAACATCCCTGCCTTGCTCGCGCTTCCACGTTCGCCGCGGCTGTATATATAAGATCAGAAACCGCAACCATATTAATGTCAAATTAGACAAGAGTTAAGGTAACTCCGTGTTACCACAATTCCGGATTATTTCAAACACTTTTAAAGCAAATTACTGAGAAACCGAACCGAAGTTACTGTATTTCTGTAACAGGGGTCAGTATTAAGAAAATTCCGGAGTTAAATAACTCCGTGTCGATACAAGTTCGTGCCCCCTTCCCGGATGCTGCGGCGCTTTTAGGTTTCATATTTGGGATTCCCGTTGATAGTGTAAACACCAGGTTTGGTCGCCATGTTGGGTGAAATTCTCCAAGCATTGTTTTTCACATGAAACAAACCTATAAGTCTTTAACGAATCGTTTTGTGTTTACCATTTGCCTGCCCTTCTCTAAGGGGGGGGGGGGGAGATGAGGCTTAATGACGCGTCGACAACTTGGTCATTAGCGCCAACCTCAGTCACAGTGCAGTGCACAGTGCAGTGCACAGTGCACTTCTAATGGTTAAACCGTGATAATCAAATGTTATTATTTCGTTGAGTTACGTCGAAGAAGATTTTTAGCTATACGGAAGCAACGTTGAATTATTTTAACGGTATTTAAAATTTCACTTGATTACCTTCAGAACAGTGTATGCTTCGTTGGAATTAATTGCCTATTCAGGATTCCAAATTTACAATGGCGAGTGTTAAATCGATAAATTAGAAAAATCGTAATTTCGTAGATTTTAATCGATCAATTTACGACAAATTCTAGACCAGCAATTCTTTTTGGGCTATCTAGCAATGTGGAAAATTTCATAGGGAACTGCTCTTTAGTTTGGGCTCCACCCAGATTACAAAAGTGTAACCAACCAACCAACCAAGCAACATTTTGCAATCAGTGTCCGTTATAGGCTCCACTACGCTCCGCCAATTAGACACATGAGCGACATCTACGGTAGAGGTTGAAGATACGCCGTCCATATGACGCTTTAGAGCTGCTCTTTTCAATCCAGGAAAGTTCAAGAAACCAGAAGGAAAGTTCTTTTTACACAACAAACAAGCCACGTGCCTCATTAATCATTGCGCGTAAAATTGGTGCGTCCACGTGCACCAGAGAGCAAGCGGTCAAGGTTAACGATATCACTGACACTACATGGCGCCCATCAAACGGTTCAAAATCTGCGTTTCAAAAAGGTCAGTGCTGGAAAATAGCGCCCGTGATACCATTAGGCTTAACTTTAACAAATCTAGATCTTATCATACATCTGTACATCCTGCAAAAAAATTAATAACCCCTGACAGGAGGACATACTCATCTTCCAAATGCGTGTACACCATCCAGATGGCGACATTCTATGAGCACATGATGGACCGTAAGTGGCTGAAGACAAAAAAAAAAGGCATTCAGGAGGGATTTCACCCGTCAAAAGAAACAATGTGTTGGGTTGGTGTGACCAATACGTAAACGGGCCAACACGGGCAACTGCGGCGACAAGATGAGTGCCAAACATGGACATTGATGCCTATTATAGCTCGCAACATATTGCCGTCTTATTTGCTGTCCCACCAAACTTGCCAGGCAAGTAGGGAAAAAAAGAGTTTGAATTCGCTGTGTCAATGGGTTCCGATTGTTGTACGATGCCAATGACTTCATGGCACTCACGCCATCACTGAAGATGACAAAAAGCGTATCCTGCAGGTCAAGGATCCATTCGACAGCAAGAACGAGTGCCAAAGGCTCTGCCTGAAAATGTAGAACAGCCTGATGGAAGGCGATGGGGAAGAATCATACCCTCATGGACAAAAGCACACGCTACGCCAACTTCTGACTTGGACCCAAGGGTAGGAGAAAGTGTTCAATCACTTGTTTATTCAAAGTGTTCAGTCTTTTTATTTGGAAAAAATACTTGCAACTAGTGATGGTTAATTTGTAGCTGCTGGCAACTGTTCTGGCCTCGTTTCACTTTTACTTTGTAAGTATGTTGCATAGTGCACAGTTGCACAGTGCAACACTTTTTTACTTTAATCGTTATTTTTCATCCTCATTAGTGCATGTATTGTAGTTTAGGTCAACAAGTGTGGCGATTATTGGTTTGTACGACTGCTCCTCAACATCAACGCCCCAGCTAAGGGAAAAGTAGGCAGCATAACGTCAAGCCACAGGTTGTGGTAACTCCAAATTGAAAACCTAGCTGATGGAATAAGGCGCAAAGTTGTGGTTCAGTTCTAATGATGTCTTAATTATAAGTTTGAGTGGTGATAAGGTGTGGATCGCCTGATTGATTGGGGCGACTCTAGCCTTGGCTTAGGCCTTAAATGTAATGCCATAAATGTTAGGCTTACACGGGGTGAGTCCAAGTGATGCCGGATTTTGGGCAATTATTTGGTTGGAAAAAGTTAATCTTGCTATTTAGGGGTTGCAGTGACAACAGGGTCTGGGGGTCTGGGTTGAATTTAAGTTGGGGGAATTGGGACAAAATGGAAAATATTTCTAATGAAAATTGTCGAAATTACCTTTGGATGTGGGCTGTTGGGAGGTTCTTGGCGGATGAATCCTAGATTAACACCTTATTCTTGGGAGCACCTGGCAGAAGACCAAGCGAGCTCGAGCTATTACAATTGATGTCAAACATTAAGTACAGGCAATTCATACGCTATGTATTGTTACAACGAATGATCACATAGTATATCAACTAACAATGAATATTAATTTCGTAGTGTTAATGGATTCTCGCAATTTGACGACATGTGGACGTTGGGCTTGGCATATTTCAAAAATGACGTTATCAAAGCAACTTCGAGGGGGGGGGGTATAATTTCAACGTTTTAGATCCGGAATTAAACTCGCAACACAAGGTCTGAAAAACGGAACTGGAAATTTAAACTGCTATTGATTTGTTGTCTTTGTGGTTGTGTATGCCAGTTATACAGCATGTTTACAGTTAACATTGTACCCCGACCTACAAGATAATTTGAAGTTATTAACAATAGACTCAATCATCGTTCGGGAGGGGCAGGAGGGAGGATTGAGGCTAAATGGCACATCAACAGCTAAGTAATTAGCATCAGTCACTGTGCAGTAGTGCGGACTGCCACTGCACTACACAGATAGGTATACAGATAGGTATACAGATATGTTAAACAACCCCCAAATCGAAATCTTATACCATATGCTTGTATCTCATGAAAAAATTAAAGAAAACCGGACGGGGGGACAGACTTACCGCCCAGTTGATGCACTAAGTCTCGTGGACGATGGAAACGGTGACGAACACCATCAAGATGGTGACATTCCACGACAACCGATGGACCGTAAGTGGTCGGGGACAATAATGGCATTCAGGAGGAATTCCTTCTCAAAAGGAAGTGATGTATTAGGTTGGTATGACCAGTGCGCAAACGGGCCAACATCACCTCTTCTCGATGACTGCAGCAACAAGATGAGCGCCACACCTGAAAGAAGGGGGCATGGGGAACTGAAGCTTAATGGCGCGTCGACATCGAGGTCAATATGTCATTAGTGCCAACCTCAGTCACGGTGTAGTCGTCCGAGTTGCAACACGCAGACAGTGCGTTTTATAGACTTCCATGTGCACGGATAGTAATCAGAACTTAAGAATTGACATGTACAAAGATAATGGACCGTAAACCGAGGACGTTGTAAAACAATTGTCGCGAGCGCGACAATTGTTTTATAACGTCCCGAGGTTTTAAGCCATTATTCATTACAAAGCCCATTCATCCTACAGTAGAAAAATACGAGCGCCGCTTCGTTCGCTCTTGCTGCTGAAGGGGAAGTTCGTCTAACAATACACAGGCACGAGCACCAATTCGAACGATAAATTCAACAAATGGGGGCATAATGCCAACGAAACAATGCGGAGTCATGCCACCCTTTGTAGCCAACAATGATTAAACAATGCTGTACCTATTGTTGAGCGTTATTACCTCCGTTTTGCAGGCATTATACGAAAAAAGAGCGTAATATGTTCAACAATCGTTAAAGCATTGTTTAACCATTGTTACATCAGATCACGATATTGCTGAAATGGGCTCCATCTCTGACTCGATATCTGTAATTAGCGATGAAGAGACAGAGACTAGGCAGAATGGAGAGAAAGCAGAGCAAAGGATAAACGAACTTTAAACTGCCGAGTGTAGCGCAGCCCAGACGGAAAGATTGAGGACGGAGGAGAGTAGGCGGATGAAATTGCAAAATCCGGACGATCGGGAGAAGGAAAGGAAGGATAATGGCTCTTCAGCCTCCTTTTCTGTGTTTATTATCTGTGTTTATTTTTCTGTGTTTTTTTTTAGCTATATCTGTGTGTAATTTGCGCTCTGTGTTGTCACCCCCTTTTTCCCCCACCCGCTACATTTTTCTGCTAGTAATTTGACTGTAGCTGTGTTTTGTATTCTTAGTCAAAATAAGGCCGTATTTTCCAAGAATGGGTGCAAGTAACCAAGGTGTGTTTATATGCCCTTCCCTTTCATATCCTTCCTTCCTTCCAACATAAAAAAGATACCTAAAATCCCGCGACCCATGTCTTTCAATGACAGAAAAATTCAACCTATACGTTAGGTATCTTATTAGATCAAAGGTTATCTTATTGATCTTCAAGGCTTTGCATATAGAGTGATTTCTGTGGATAAAATAACTATGTATAAAAAGCCTTGAAGACCCATGAGGTACCCGTATTGGTTCAATTTTTCCATCATTGGACAACACCAAAAGACATGGCACGAGTGCTTTTCGGAGGCTTTTTAAGTAGGAATGAAGGAATGATTAAAAAGAAGGGCACCACAACCACGCCGGTTATTTGCACCCCTACTTGGACAAATGTAGTCTAATTTGGGCTAGCAACACAGGACACAACTGGGCAGCTAAACTTAAATAAACAGTAAACCGTAGGGAGGTGGAGGAATAGATGGAGATTGAGGCTTAAAGGCGCGTCGACAACAAAGTCATTAGCGCCAACCTCAGTCACAGAGCAGTGGTACGGGTTGCCACTGCGCTACACATTGCAGAGGCAAACCCCCAAATCTAGATCTTATCATCGATCTGTACCTCCTGCAAAAATTAAAAAAAACCCGGACAGGAGGACAGACAATTATAACCCAACCGACGCGCCAATAGACGGGTGACAGCACAAAGCAGAAACCAACCAGTGCATGTGCGCGAAAGAAAGTGAGACACCCGCGTGGGGGCGTCGGACGAACGTCTAACTGGGAAATCGTCTAATGGGATAATTGTCTAATATCTGCATAAATAAAAAATCTGGAAAATCATTTAAACGGAATACCATATAATGGATAATCGTATAATGAATAAACGTCCAACTGGATAAACGTCTAACTGTGGTTTCTGATGTTATATGTATAGCCGCAGTGAGCGCGGCAGCGCGAGCGAGGCAGGGACATTAGACGATTTTCCATTATACGAATTTCCTGTTAGACGATTTTCCATTAACCTAATTTCCAGTTTATCGATTTTCCATTATACGAATTTCCTGTTAGACGACTTTCCGTTATACTGGTATACGGTATGTTTTCTGCCAAATTATGCGATTTTCCAGTTAGACGATTATCCCTCGCCCCCTCATCGTGGTGTGTAGAGAGCAACGAATTTTTACGGACTAGCCAATGTCGCATGCAGCAACAGTCACAGTCGGCTACGTCCTGCCTTTGTTTAAATTTTGATGAGTATAGTTCATGTGTGGGTTTCGCTTTCCATCCAACATTCAGGCACCAAAGCAGTTTTAGCTCGACATCCGTTAGTTAATTGCTTATGTGAGTTTTACGACGTAGCATGGCTAGACGGATTTTTACTGCACGTTTAAGCACAGCCCTGACAAAGGAAAAAGTTGGCAAGGTAAAACTATTAATCCTTTTAGTATTTTATGTTTGTTAACAAAAAAAAAAGAACTTTCATTTTAGTATGCATTTATTTTGCTTTTTAGAAAACGACCTTTTAGTGTTACAATCATTTTATGGGGTGACGTCAATACCTGTTATGGGATGACATTTTCCGGAAAGTTTCATAACTTCAAGATACGTACAGTCTTAATTTAATCCGGACGCAATTTAAAAAAAAAAAATTTTGTTGTTGAGTCAGAAAGATGTTGTGCAATGGAACAACAATTATGCGTCGTACATGTTTAACACAGTGTAAAGCTGTATAAAATTAGATTGTATTTAAGCCGCTAAAAATTAATTAAGTGTTGTCGGGAGTATGCTAAAAAAAAAACTGATGTGATCGTGCGGCGGTTTCTTGTTCAGTGACAGCAAACAAGAAAGGAATTTTTTTTTAATGCGGATACGGCAGTTTCTTTCCGATTGCTGTTGGGTCGCGAACCCATCAGAGTTTTAAGCCGTCCTTTTTCCTGTTAAATTACTCCCCACGAATTTGTTAGGAACGTGTTAGTGCTGATTCCTTCCGTATTCCTTCTATGCATTGCGTGGTAAAGCTTATTTATCATTATTTCGTTGAATACTGAGAAGGCTGGTGTTTGAATAATGACGTCTGATTAATTTTGATATTTCACAGTCAAAACCCCCGAAATGGCAGTTTTATTGTCTTACGAACTTAAATCCGCGAATAAAGCTTCAAAATGTATGTGAAGTAATGCGGACCATGGTACTGAATTTATGCGGTACTGAGAGACAGACACATGGACATGATAAGAAGCTCTTTTGTCCTGCTTTGCACTTAATTGACTGTGAGAAGTACCAACTTACGATGGTTAAGCTTTTGTAATGGATGTACATCAGTCATAGTTCTATAACTTTCAACCTCAATAAAATTAATTATCATCTCAACATAAAAAACGCCTTTTTTAAGTGCTGTATTGAGATATATACAGGAAGAAGCCAACTCCTCACTTCAACCTGGTGATTTTCTGAACAGTTTCTGCATTTTTAGTTTCTTTGCAATAATCTTGAGAAGTCGCAAGGCAGAGGGTTACAAGGTGTAAATATATCGACCAATCAATCGACGAACCTTGCATTCACTTATTAAAAACCAAAACAACGGACCTCACTTTCGTATATTTTGACATTTCATTTTGAACAAGACCAAACTTTATCTACAAAGACCGAAAATTTAAGCCCTGTGATTGAAATTTTAGGAGCTTGCTTGTCAGGTAGCATCCCGAACTGACCTATATACTCACCTCCACTTCCTCTCCCCAACCACTCACATTAATGACCTCTTTTCCTGCAATTGTCCTGCACCCACGTACACACATTTAACAGTATTATTATGGCCAACGACCATTATATTCGTAAAAGACCTTATCAGCTACATAATCTAACCAATACTAATCGTGCCCGTGCGCTTGCTGCGCACCCCCCCCCCTCCTCCCTCCAGGTGTTTGGTCTTTTAAATTTATCAAACGGAAGACCGAACATGTAAATGGCTGCCACATATGCTCTCTTCCCCCACAATTACTTTAACCCCCAATCGCCACACTCCTGCCCCCTCCCCCCATACACTCTTGCCCGCCTCCCCCTCCCCGAAAACATCGTCCGTGACATTCTCCCTTTGGTGCAGCCCCGGAAAGGTCGCTGGCGTGTGTTTGACTGAAGGCTAAAAAAAAACCCTATCACTGAGAAATCCAGCATTCAGTAAGCAAGTAATCCCATGTTTAAGTTAATCCTTTGAAATAATTCACTTGGGTCGCGTGCATTGCCCGCCACACACACTTGCCCTGGCACCCTCTCCCGCACCCCCCGAAAGAGCCACCCCGCAACTGCGAAATCGTCTCTGGAAAAAGTGAAAGCAGGAACCAAGTGAAGAAAACGGATCCAATTTCAACAATTTCAGAAATAACATTGTTAATGACATCAGAAATGCCAAGAAAACATTTGAAGAATACATTGCTGACAAGTGCTGTAAAGACCCAAAATTCTTTTATAAATATGCCAAAAGCAAAAAAAAAGGATACCATAACATGCCTTAGACTGGAAAACGATATTACCGCTGACCCACAAGAAATTGCCAATGTCTTTGGTAAAGTCTTTGAACAGGTAAATGATACCCCTGATGTTGATTATAAATCCTTCCATGCCCAGTGCAATAATGCTGATAAGGTCCTGATCCGTGAAATGGATATTTGCAATATACTTGTTAGCCTTAATCCTGGTAAATCTGAAGGTCCTAACGGCACTCACCCTGCTATCCTGAAAAATTGTGCTGCTACTCTCTCTAACCAACTTAAAATTATTTTTCAATCTGTGATCGATTCTGGTAATTCTCCTTCTGCATGGAAGTGTGTTGACATCGTCCCTGTCCATAAGAAAGGTTCTCACCTCGATGCAGATGATTACAGGCCTATCAGTCTAATTCCAGTTGTTGCAAAAGTTTTTGAAAAAAAATTATTTTAAACCATTTACAGAGTGAACAATTGCACCAAAACAAAAATCCACACCAACACGGATTCACCAAAGGAAAATCCTGCAATACTAACTTGCTAACTGGAATCACTGCATGGAAAAGAAACCTGGACAGAAAAATTCCAACTGATGTCATCTATACTGATATCAAGAATGCTTTTGGTTCCGTCACTCATTACCAATTGTTATCCAAACTTAAATCTTGTAACCTTAACCCTTATATTTACAACTGGATTTGTGACTATACTTCCAATCGCTACCAAAGGGCCAATTTCAGAGGTAAATACTCAAACTGGTTCAAACAAAAAAGTAAGGGAATCATTCAAGGTGGAAACCTTAGTGCATGGCTTTTCAGTAAATTTGTAGAGGATATGCCAGAAGGTCTGATTAGCAGCGTTCTCATGTATGCAGATGACGTAAAGCTCTACCACAGATCACATACTATTGAACACTGTGAAACTCTGCAACAAGATATTCACAAGTTAGAATCCTGGGCACTTGACAATGGCATGAGCTTCCACCCTTCCAAATGTTTCGTTCTACGTATTGGAAAAAAATGTGCTGCAGACTTCACTTGTGCTGTTGCCAACCAACCAATTTCTCAAGTCGACTCTGTAAAAGACCTTGGTATTATTATCGATAATGAACTCAAATTTCACTTACAAACTGAGCAAGTGTGTAAGGACGCCCGCAAAATGTTTTTCGCTTTACGTTCTGCTTTCACCAACTGGAATGCTGACATCACACGGAAATTACATTTAACCTTCATCCGTCCGAAAATTGAATATTGTATACAGGCATGGTCTCCATACTACGAAACTGACAACCATAAAATCGAGAAAGTTCAGAGAATGGTTACTCGTCAGTGCAAACAGTTAAAGCAACTTCCTTATGAAGATCGACTTAAACAGTTGGAGCTCCCTACTATGCAGGAACGGAGAATAAGAGGTGATCTTATTTTAACATGCCAAATCTTAAATAAATCGATTGACTTGCCCAGTGAAACGTTTTTTGAACTCTCCAATGTCGGTTTTACTCGTGGACATACAAAGAAGCTCAAGAAACCAGCTTTCAGAACTGACATTGGCAAATCATGTTTTACTGGGCGTTCCATCAGTAGAATGCCTTACCTGAGTCTGTGGTGAATTCCACAACGCTCAGCAGCTGGAAGAGTCGCTACGACATACTTTAATACCTACACTGATGTTACAAGCATGTGCTTTTTTCCAGTTTCGCTTCCTTATTGTTATTGTTATTGATATTGTTATTGTTATTGTTATTGTTATTGTTCCCCTTTGGTGCAGCCCCAGAAAAGTCGCATGCGTATGTTTGACTGAAGGCTAAAAAAAGCCCTGAGAAATCCAGCATTCAGTAAGCAAGTAACCCTATGTTTAAGTTAATCTTTTGAAACAATTCATCTCGGTACCGTGCATGGCGACATTGTTGCAAGCAGCGATTGTTGCCGCCCACTCAAAAACAATTCAACTCCTTTCTGGAAATGAACATTCAGGAAATTACTGCGCCTTTCCATCGTATCAGGCTACCAGTTTTGAGGCCTCGAAATTAAGAACCAATCGTCATTTGGTTTAAAATTATCTGGTTTAGTGGACACGGGTTGTTGTTTAACTGTTGTTTAATCGTCTAGCTGATACGTAGGCCTTTTCGGCATTCAAGGCTTACGGGTAGAATCAGTGAATGGACAGTCTCATTCTACACTGATGTCTGCCTGTCTTTTTGTCTGTCTTTGCTCACAATAATTTTTAAGCCTTCTTCCGATTCATTTCAAATCTTCAACATTTTTTTTATAATCTGTCTCTGGTTTAAGTTCGTAACTTACTAAAACTGATAATTAGTTCCGGCCATTTTGACTCAAATAAGCTAAATCAATCGTCATAAAAAAAATCTTCAAGCAAACAAATCATACATTGTTGAACAATTAAAAAAGAATTGATATTTAAAACGAAATCTAAAAGCACGTGGGTTACAACTTCGATTAATCTTGAAGTCCATGACAGCCAGATTATAAAGGATCTTATGAGTTTTCTCTGATTTTTAACTTCACCCCGAATTTTCCGATTTAACACAAAATTCATTAACGGTATTTCCCATTTGGATGTTCAAATATTCTCATTTTGAAGTCAGTATACTTCCATCTTACGCACACAAAAAGAAGGTCCACTGCTTTGGCGCACTCTTCCCACCTCTATTTATTCAAAAGAAATTCCATTTCCTTTTCCCAACGAGCAAAGTTCTGCGAAAAACCGTTCAATTCGTACGATCTCCTAGAGCAGGACGATCAACGACCGATTTCATTCCGCCAACAAAGGTTTATAGCCCAGCACGTCGTCGGTCGCCGACTGCCCCCAAAACTCTTGGCCCTGGTCTATGAACACTACAAACGGCACGCGCACACGTCTAAGGCTTCCACTAGCTTGCACACCCGCTTCTGACTTACGACATTTGGCTCGGGTTTAATCAATTTTGCTTCCTCCTCTTTCGCCTACCTTCTCCTTTTCTCCGGTTTGGACCTTGAGGCTAAATCATGGTTCAGGGTCCCCCCCCAGGTCACTTTCCCTTGGGGCCCGAGCATGGATCCATGTGTACGGCACTTAGTTTACAGCTTGATTTAAACAGTCGGTAAACGTGCGTAAATGCCGCTACGATTTGTCTCCTCTAGTCAGCTTCCGTTTTTCCGAATGACTGGAGAGAATTTATGAGAAAAGGGACAGATCGATGAACAAAACACATGATGTAAGTTCTGGGTTGGAGAAGGGGAGGCAATGGGAGAGGCAAGTGGACCATTAGACGCTATTGCAAAGTTGACGCAAAGAAGGCCAGGGGAATGGATAGGAGTAGTGGTGGATTTTGACACATTTTTACGCAACGAAGGGTGTAAAAACTAGAAGGAATATTTATTATTGGGCATCGTTACTGCTAAGGTTGCAAAACGAAAGTCGTTGTTAATGAAAAACCGTTTTAATAAATACGGATGCAAACCTATTTACGTTGCCTTTTGGACTTATATGTCAGACTGCCTCAGCGGGGAATCGAACCCGGGACCTTTGAAATCAAAGGCCAAGATCCTACCGCTCGGCCGTGTCAGTATGGCTCAGCGGTAGAATCTTGGCCTTTGTTTTCAAAGGTCCCGGGTTCGATTCCCCGCTGAGGCAGTCTGACATATAAGTCCAAAAGGCAACGTAAATAGGTTTGCATCCGTATTTATTAAACCAGTCTCGAGCCCATTGGCTTTCCGTTCCGTATAAATGAAAAACCTTGGCAGCTCTAGAACATGCTGGTTGGAACTAGGTTAGTCGGGTGATTTTACCTCAAATAACGACTGTTTTCCCGTAAATTATTGAAATTCGGTGATGTACAGTATGAAAAGTACAGAGAAGTTAGGCAATAGTTTAGGCTCGTATAATGGCCATGAGTATTTTTAAGTTGAGACTTAAAAGCAAATTATTAGATATTCATGAAAAAGATGTGACCATTCCTTTCCTATTTATCAGATGCTAAATATTCTACCAGTCCGACATTTGTACGTCTACAGAATTTTAATTAATTTTCGTAAAAGCGTTGCTTACTTATAAACTCGCTGGTGAGTGATTACCGTACTAGGAACGAATCCTGTTCACACGTTGTACATTGTACAACCTAAAGTTTATAAGGAAAGATTTCACAAACACAGTTATTATATGGATAGTAAGTTTTATCATATCAAAAACCAGAACTGGTAAAAGGGGCCGCCTAGTTCCAAATGGTTCGGCCCTTCAAAGGAGTGATATCAACGCACCAAAACATTCGCCAAGTTAATCGCACCGTTTAATAGTTCGAAGGTTAAATGAAAACTAGAACATTGCTACTATCGGTAGCAATGTTCAAGTTTTCATTTAATGTCTAAAGTCTTATTCCGTGCGATTAAGTTGGCGAATGTTTTGGTGTGTCGATATCACTCCTTTGAAGGGCCGAACCATTCGGAACTTGACGGCCCCTGTTACCTGTTTTTGTTTTTGATATGATATCACTCCTTTTTTTTAAATTGTGTATTGACTCTACTCCACTACCGTGCAGATGTGTAAAAAAAGTGCCACGTCAACAAAAAATTGGTTTTCAACAATTTGCGACTTCTTTTTGCCTAGAGACCGAACCATTCTCAACTTAGTCACCTCTTTATAGGTTTTTGGTTTGGTTTTATTTTGTTGTAATTTGTTTTATTTCGTTAGTTTTGGTGTGTTGATATCACTCATTTGAAGGGCCGAACCATTCTCAACTTGGTGGCCTCTTTACCAGTTTTTGTCTTTATTTATTTTGCTTTCTCTTTACAGTTGGTTAATTTTTCGTGAATTGGACGTGAATACAATTTCGTTGCAACGTTGTTTAGATTTATCGTGATACACTAGTGTGTGTCTAGGCACACACGTCAGTATACACGTTGTCGTTGTCCGAACTTTGGCCGTCGAATGAGAGACGATGCCGACAATACTAACAATGGTTATAACTATATTTTCGTACATACGCGCCCTCCCATGCCATCCCCGTTACGCCCCCAGGCTCCAAGCCATAACAGGTACGCAGTTCGTATCGTAACTCAACCATTCGTCCAGTTTCATAACTTGAAGCCTTCCCGTTATCTCGGTATCAATGAATACTCACCCTATGGAAATTAACTTGGGGATGAGCGGACTAGAATCAGCTAGTCAGCTAGTAGCTAGTTACACATTTTCAACGGTATTGAGGGTCAGATTTTGCATTAAAAGCAGCTTAGCTTGCATTTCTACACGAGTTAAATTTTGTCAGGTGAGTCATTGCTCTCGATTTCAACACAATTTAAGCTTTTGTACCGAATTATTATTTGTTCTCTATGGAGTCGCGCTACAATGGTTTACAACCTCGACAATTGAATTGATGTGATCTTTGTTGTGGTGTTTGTTGCCTAACTTGACGCGACACACTAGCGTGTGTCTAGATAATTCCTTGCCCACTGAAATAAAAAAAAAACTAATGTGATGCCATCGTTTAAGTAACATTTGTTTAAGTGGTTGCCTGATCAAAACCCAACTTATTTAGCAAATAAGTTCAATATTGTGAGTTAATTTTTTCTAAAGTTAATGTTCTTTTACCATGTCTATAAAGACTGTTGCTTTCCCTGTTTATTTTGGCAAAGTATGATTGTGCTATTCTTGTTTTCCATGGGTTATTCGTGTGTTTGTTTCCTCTCATCACTGTACGGTTTTCAGTGTTTTTTTTGTAGTTGTGTACATATTTAAAGGAACATAAATCCCTGTTAGCTTTCCTGCATGATTCAGTTTTGCGACATTAGTTCAAACGTATGTAAATGTTGCCAACACATTCATTTTCTTTTTTTTTCTTCCGTGCAAGGTGATTTAGCGACATTAACTCTAGACTGTGTAAATGTTGCCGACTGCAATCTCATCGGGTCGCACGATATACCGGAGGGATTTATGTCCTTTTAAATGATTTCTCGCAAGTAGTCCTTTTTTTTTATGTTAGAAGTTTTTCTCCGTGTTTTTTATTTTTTTTTTTTTTTTATTTTTTTTTGCATTTAAAGGGATATACCTCCTAGCGCAATTTTTCTCGATCCTCCACATCAAGTACGGCCCCAAAGGTCCTATTTCCTTACCGTTAGTCTTTCCCTTGCTAAAAATCCTTTTTAAAATGTGGCGACCAGGAGATTTTCTGTTGAATATAATGGAACTTTATTTACTAACGACCCGTCACTAAATGATGCATTGCGCATACAATAATCATGACGTTTCATCTCTGTGTGTACATCTACTAATTTTCTAATAATTACCATGAGATCTAAGATCTAATAGACTAATGCGGTAAAAATTAAAATTAACTATTCCAATAGATCGCCGAAGCAAAATTATAAGACACTAGCCTAGAAAATTATAAATTGTGATTTTAAAATACGAGAATCATTCCGGTTTGTGACGACACAATCGTTGACTTGATTCTGTCTCGTGTACTATTCACAAAGCCAACCAAGACAGCAGCTATGGCGAGGAACGCAGCTACCACCCCAGCCGACCTTGGCACTGTAATTGCTCCGATGATGATCTGCGCGTAGCTGTAATCTGGCACGCGGAATGTTATAAGGCAGGCCGGATGTCCCTTTAAGTGGGTCTCTGACCTACACGCGGACATCTACACTTGTGGTGTCTGGGTATGTCACTTTCATGACTTACTGTGTATTGCATTGAATAAACTCAAACTCAACAACTCAACTCAACTCACTTCTGTCATAAAGTGACTCGATGTTGCTGTAGGTGTCTGAAAATAACCGAATTCTCTTAGATATAAACTAGCTGTTCTAGACAGAAGTGTATAACGGATTTCCAATCCTACAAAAAAAAAA
>JAHWFP010032183.1:33111-50252 GCA_023313725.1 Lithobius niger
CATTAAATCTTTTAAGGTTTCCATCCGTATTTTACAGGCTTAAGCGGTTTTTTTTTAATAATTATTAAACTTTAGCAGGAAAATATCGGCAGTTGTGAATGTAATTGTTATCATTGTTAAACGGAGATAACAGATTTTTCCGCAAAAAATTAATGAGGTTGTAGGAATTGCTAACCCTCGGTCGGTCAATGTCAAATAAAAAATAAATAAAATAACAAACAAAAATAAATAAATAAAAACAAAATAAAGGTCAAGGGGATTTATAAGTTTGCCGTGATAATTATTTCCTACTAAAAGTGACTAATTCTGTATCGCAAATGCTTAAGCAGTAAAAAATATGAGCAGTTGTAAAAGTTGAAACAGAGATGATAGGACATTTTTCAATAAACATTATTTTTGACATTGTAAGAATTACTGACCTCGGTCGGGGTCAATTTCAAATAAAAATTACAAAAATATGTACAAGAAAAAGGTCGATGCGAATCATAAGTTTTCCATCTCAATGTTTTCTTCCAAAGGTAACTAATTCTGTATGCCACAATGTTGCTAAATAATAAAACTTTGTTTTTTCCTTCATAATCTCAATGGCATACGGTCTGTCGGAGAAAGATGATAATGGGTTCAACAGTCTGATCTCGATAACCTTTGAACCCATTATCATATTCATTTCACATTTCCCGCATGCATTATAGTTGTGGATTTAAGTTCCTAAGTCAATTAATTTGAGTTAGGGGTTTCGGGGGTTTTGACCTTCCAATTACAAAAGTAATCAGACATTAATATTATTATTCAGCAAAATGAATCAGAATTAATGTACAACTAAAATACTTATCACATAAAATGACACGTAAATGCACGCGCGTCCTATCTTTCAATTAACTCTTTCCATTCCAAATCGCGGGGGCTCGTTGTTGCTTGTATGCTGCATGGATACGAAGTATCCATGGAAGGGACGAAACCAGACAATCCGTATCAGTAATGAGCGTGATTATTAAATTTTATGCTTATGTACGCACACGTACGAAGATAGTAGTCTCATGACCTTGAAGAATGGACTCAAGGTCATCTCAGGTTACATCAATAGATCCTTAACATGACTTCATATAACCATGCTATATGTCACATACGTTAGGAGATATATTCTCCATCTCCCGTTGGAACCGTTGAGATGAAACACCCTGCACCCTATAATGAAAGGGGCGAAACCCAGAAGCCATGTTGTAGAACAATCCGTACATGTATTGAAAGATTACATTTTACGCTTACGTCCTGTGACAATCACTTGAACCCAACCTGAACGTCTTTATTGATAACTTGTTTCGCGTTCGAAGTTATTATTTGTACCACCGCGTTGTCCACA
Source organism: Lithobius niger (assembly GCA_023313725.1). Lineage (NCBI taxonomy): Eukaryota > Metazoa > Arthropoda > Chilopoda > Lithobiomorpha > Lithobiidae > Lithobius > Lithobius niger. The sequence goes on from JAHWFP010032183.1 coordinate 34,472, forward strand.
CCAGTCTGAGAAGACTGTTAGCCTCGTTTCAGAGCTCGAGGAAAAAGCCCCGGCCTTTACCGGAAGTTAGGGCTCGTTTATGCAACGACAGTTTTCTCGCTCACTAGCTTTTATTTGATCAATACTAAATCTGATGGCTGCTTCTCGCCTTTACCGGCTTTGCGGCTTTCGAGTTGTCTATGCGTATTAGTAACCATGGCAACAACGCAGACGCAAATCTTCTCCTTGTGCCTCGTGACCCAGCGTACGAAGCTTGCAACATATGAGCGTCGATTTATGACAACAAGAAAACAATTTTTACTGCAGTACAAGACGACGGAATGTTTTTTGTATGCCGTCATGCGATGGTTTGTCTTCGATTCGATAGCCACGAAATGGACGCCATGTTGGATTTTGAATTCTCGCTGCGAGAAGCCATTTATTCTACCGACGTTTGATCATTGCTAGAAGCTGTACATTGTAGAAGCAAATTTTGGAAATAGCGTAAATAAATAACGGTTGACTAGCAAATAGCTTTCGGCAAGCGAGAAGGCCTTTTTGCGTGAACGCGCCCCTATACCGGGATAGCAAAGACTAAAAAGCTTCTCAAATCGCGTTGGGCAGCGTAGTGGTACGAATAATGACTTCGAACGTGAGACAAGTTACCAAAAAGGAATTTTAGTTTGAGTTCCAGTAACTGTCATAACGTGCAAGCTTAAAATGTAATTAATAAACAAAAACGTATCGTAAAAAGTTAAAAGTAAGGGTCTAAAAGTCAAAACATGTAAGGAACACGGACAAGTTTTGACTGTAAGGGTCTAGGTGTCAAATTTGGCCAGTAAGACGCTGCTAAGCATTAGACCCTTACTACCCGGTTTTTGAGGAACAGCTGTCCGAGATTTTCCTATAAAGACCCATGTGATGATCCAATGATAGTGGGGGTGTGGATTTCCTACTTTGCTTTAGGTTGACATTTTTTTCCGGTTTGGTAACATTGTTGGGATTCCAAGCGAGACAACCTGCTACAAGCGTAAGTGGGTACACCCATTCTGTCCGAGTTACTACGTCATTAATAAATAGACATAAATCGCTGGAAATAATATTAAGGAAAATTAGAAATTAGCCAACAGCGAAAATCATACACTAGAAAGAACGTAGTTCAGTAAGCCACCTTTATGCACTTAAGTTTCATTAGAGTGCAACGGAGAGATTAAGGTGCTATGCAAGTTATCTGGGGGCGAACTGGGTAGCCGGTTCGAATCCAGATCATGCCACTCCGATGAAACGTAAGTGTATAAAGGTGGCTAACTGAACTACGTTAGTTCTAGTGTATGATTTTCGCAGTTGGCTAATTTCCAATTTTCCTTACTAAGTCATTAACGTGATCACCGGGTAGTAAGGGTCTAATGCTTAGCAGCGTCTTACTGGCCAAATTTGACACCTAGACCCTTACAGTCAAAACTTGTCCGTGTTCCTTACAGGTTTTGACTTTTAGACCCTTACTTTTAACTTTTAACGATACGTTTTTGTTTATTAATCCGTGTTACTTTGAGAATTGTATAATAAATAGGTGTGATGGTGGTGGATGAGGGGTGGGTTATGTGTGACACCTTTATAATTAATTTGTTGTTTGTTTTGTTGCGCCGCCTTTAAGCTCGGTAAATAGCTATGGCCCTTACTAACCTGGCTATCGCTAGTGTTAACAATAGAAACAAATCCTTTAATCTTCAGTCTATGTCATGCAGCTGGCGTTTGCTAAATGGCATTGTTGCATAATAACAATGTTTAAAACAATGTAAAACAATCAATCTGGTCGTTTAGAGCTTCGTAACCCCTGAACCACTTGACCAATTAGAAAAGGCCTTATGGAAAGGGCACATCTACGGAGCAATACCTGTAAAATGAGCTAAGAACCAGCTTTACAGGACAAATAGTTTGACCTGTAGAGAGGACAGACGAAAGGTACATCCCCAGAACAAGACCAAGAACAAGACCAAGAACAAGACCAGGACCAAGACCAAGAACAAGAAATTGTCTATTTGGCCCCTCTCTGTATCTCGGGTTCGGCTGGAGTGAATTTCATAAATTTTGGACTGTAGACAGGCCTTGACTAGTCAAGGCTAGATTCCAAATTTGGTTTAAAAATGTTTAACTTTGACGGAGTTATAAGCTCTCAAAGTTGAAAGTTTAACACAGAGATCCTAGGTCGACCCTTACTAACACTGGCTATCGCCGGTGTTAATAATAACGCTCAATACAGGTAGGGATTGTTCTACAATGTAGCTTCTAGGTTTCACCCCTTTCATGGGTGTTCATCTCAACGGTCTCAACGGGAGCAAAAGAATATCTCCTAACGTATGTGACTTCTGTCGTGTATGGTTATACAATGTCATATGAAGGATGTTAGGGACATTGATGTAATCTGAGATGACCTTGAGTCCATTCTTCAAGGTCATGAAACTACTATCTCCGTATGTATTAACAACAGACGCATAGTACGAATTGCAAACACGTAAAGATCAAGAAATGAAAGGCAGTAAAGAAAACAGAATTGAAATCAATATAGATTCTAAGGAGATGTGGTAAAATTGAGCGTTATTGTTACATTTTCCACTTATCGCTATGACAATCACTAGAAGTACAACCTGAACGTCTTTATTGATAACTTGTCTCACTCTCGAAGTCACGGTTTGTACCACTGCGTTGCGTTCCAACCCTGTGGGAACTTCACTGCGCACACCCGTGCATACAGTAACGCTACTCTAAAGGCGTAAACCGACACAATGGGAAGGCATGTCGCACTACCAACACTACCATTTTCGTTGATGAAACAAAAGCTTACGATAATGTCACGTTAACACATTTTCGCATTGCAATAGCGTTATTGTATGCACAGATGTGCGCAGTGAAGTTCCCAGGGGTTGGAATACGCCTGCTTAATTTTACCTGAATCTCCTTAACATCATGATCGATTTCCATTCTGTTTTCTTTACTGCCTTTCATTGCTCGATCTCTACATGTTTGCAATTCGAACTATGGGTCTATTGTTAATACAGGGTGGCATTCAAAACTTCACAATGAAATTCCTTGTTGTTTTCCAGGCCTATACTGACATTTTTCCTTTATTTTTTTTTTTGGTTGAAGGAAGGTGGAGTACAGGACTGGACATTTTCCCCCCACATTTTACTAAAATCGCCTTAACTGCATCACATTGTTTTGCTAAATCAAAAATTGTGTTGTCATAACTGGTATTTGCAAACAGTAGGAAGAACCAAACCGGAAACGCACTTAACACGTAACGTCCCATATAATTTATAGGCCTTTTATCATAATGGAAACAAAAATGATATGGATTTTTTTAACAAAAAGGATAAGGATTTTTACTGAAATAAAGTGAAAATTTTACAAGTAAAAGTGAAATCTGAATTAGCTATTCTTTGAAGATAAAAAGACTTTCCAGAAAATGTTGAAATTCTTTGGATTTCTGTGGATGTTTATCAAACTCCCTGATTTTTCCCTGAATTTTCTACACTTGATAAATTCCCTGAATTTTACCGGTTTTTCGGGTTTTCCAGGTAGAACGCCACCCTGTAATACGTACGGAGATAGTACTTTGATGACCTTGAAGAATGGACTAAGGTCATCTCAGGTTACGCCAATGGATTCTCCCTCACATTCTTAACATGACGTCATATAACCACATTTTCGCATTGCAGTAGCGTTATTGTATGCACAGATGTGCGCAGTGACGTTCCCAGGGGGTTGGAATATGCCTACTTAATTTTACCTTAATCTCCTTAAGATCATGATCGATTTCCGTTCTGTTTTCTTTACTGCCTTTCATTGCTCGATCTCTACATGTTTGCAATTTGAACTATGTGTCTATAATTGTTAATACAGGGTGGCATTCAAAACTTCATAATGAAATTCCTTGTGACCTATGTCACATACGTTATGGGATATTCTCCCGCTCCCGTTGGGACCATTGAGATGAAAACACCCTATATATATTCTGCATCCATGTGACACGCGAGCGGCAACGAGAACCTGTGCTCCAAATGCACTCCCAGAGGATACCTTTTTAAAACGTCTAATGTGTACATAGGTCGTTAACGCGATCCCACCTTCATCGATCCTCTTGGGTCGTAGACCTATCCTCTAACAGCTCAACTTCACTCGGGTCCCAGAACACCCTCATATAGTTCCATTTACGTCACTGGACTAACTTATAGACAGGTAATGGGTTAGGCTGCATTCAGGTGAAGCAAGTGGCTCTCTTCATCCCAGTTATGCGTTTGGAATTATTCTCATGCTGAAGATGCAGCTTGAAGCTTCAAAAGAATGTGAAGAGAAAAAAAAACCATCCATCAATGATGTTCTTCAACCATTAAACTCATCCATAAATCACATATTCCTAAGAAAGTTGATAAAAAAGTTGTGAAAGTTGATAAAAAAAAAAAACGTTTGTCAGCCTTCTTAGGCATATGTGATTTACGGATGGGTTTAATGGTTGAAGAACATTGATGGATGGTTTTTTTCCCTCTTCACAGTTTTTTGAAGCTTCAAGCTCTATCTTCAGCATGATAATAACCCCAAAAACCACAGAGATGAAGAGAGCATATCAACTTTAATACCTTTTATCAACTTTCTTAGGCGTTTGTCATAGTATGGATGGGTTTAATGGTTGAATGACATTGATGGACAAACTCAACCAATACACGAATGGAACAGTCCTCACAGCCATTTTATCTCGTCACGGTCTTTTGAAGCTTCAAGCTGTAGCTTCGCCATTGATCATAATCCCAACGCCACTGGGACGAAGAAAGCAATTTGATTCACCTGCAAACATCCTACCCCCCATTACCTTCGTGTCTTAATTACAACAAACACGATACGGCGTACCTTTTGAAAATGGCCCGGTAAACATGAAAATGGAAAAGGCTCCCCTTTTAGGAGATGTTGCACCCGATGCCTCAAGGGATTGAAAGATGATCATCCGTAATGTACTACTGGATGAAGTCACGGTTGATTGGAGAAACTGAGTTGCTTCTGGTTCCACCTTTGCTAATGGCCTGTCTTAAGATCTTGTAGGCTTCTTTGATTATCCTTCGATGCAATACACGTGCGTGCTTCGTCTTCATTGTCCATGCAATTCATGCAGCCAATTCAATTAAGCTGTTCGCTGAATTTTTCCAAGAGCACTTCCAGTCGGCTGCTTCTTCTAACCTGCCTTACCAAACAGCGAAAGAGAAAGAGGGAGAGAGAGAGAGAAGAGAGTATTAATTAATCAACAGCAGCAGTTTTCCTCCCCTCTTTTGCTCGCTACAGGTCGACGAAATCGTGAGTTGCACTCAGATTCTCGACCTACCGAATGACTGGACCAAGACAGGCTTGAGAAAGACGAGGGAGACAAAAAAAAGAAAGTTTGAATTAAAGAGGGATGCGCAAATTGCAAGTACAGGGTGATTTTAAAGAATAAGAAATAGAAATAGAAAGAGAGATTGACGGTGCACGAAGAACCCCCCCCCCCCCTCCCCAAAGCCCCAAAGAAGTTGAGCAACTAGAACGTCATAGCGAGATTTGAAAGCGTTGAGTGAAGGAGCGCAAACAACAGATTGAGGGAGGGAGTTCCAGTGTTGAACAACCCTTTCCCTGAAAAAGTGAAAGCGGAGTTTAGTCCGAGATACAGTGCCAGAAATACGGAGTGGGTTGACATTTGGAATGAGGGACAAAAAAACAGGGCCCACATCAAAAAGATTGTGAATAAGTTGTTAGGTATATAAGTATCATGTCGCCACGATGAAAACGATCATGAATGGAGGAAAGCCCGAGTTTACGTAGGCGATCGGAATAAGGTAACGAACGAATAGTGTGACACCATTTGGTAAGGCGACGTTGGCAATTTTCAAGACGATTAAGAAAGTAAAGATTGTAGGGACGACAAATTTGGGAGCAGTAACCAAAGACTGGGAGGAGAAAGGTTTTATATAAAATAGCAAACAGGGAGGGTGTAAGGTTGGAGAAACGTTTCAGGAGACGTTGCCAAACCCTGTCAAGGTCGTTCCACTGTGAACTTCTCATTCACTGTAAATCCTCATTCCTAGCCCGGGCTACTGGTTAAAAAAATCAAGCCATTTTGACCCGGCTGCAATTAGAGACCCGCCTACAACAATAGAGACTGGTTGCTACGCAATTTAGAAAGGGCATTACGGTATCAATGCGTGTAAACATGTGTCTGACATTAAAAACGGTAAATAATGTCATGTGAATGCTTTTATCGTTACTCTTTAATTTGGATACGGCACCTGTTTATGTGAGGGACATGCTCTTTTACAGAATTTTTTTTTTCAAAATCATGTCATTTTGATCCAGCTACAACTATAGAGCCAGTTACAAATGGAGACCGGCTACTATACTAATTCGTCATTGGGAAAGCACCCGACTACAAACCGGCTACAATTATTGAGGACCCAGCCGCAAAGAGAGAATTTACGGTAAACATGCGTCACACACACACCGTGGCTATTGTAGTGGGTAAATGGTACCGTCTGACACAGCAAAAATACGTGCAAGTCATAAAAGCCAACGCAAATTTTAATTTTCGGCATCAATTTTGCATCTAGTTCACAAAGTTCAAATATAAGAAAGAAGGAAAATTTTGGTGAGAACCCCACGTTAACACTGTCAATCTTCAAAACTGTCTGGGCTCGTCATCTTCAAAATTGACGAACAGCAGTTCAGTTTTCAAGATGGCGGTCCTAAATTGTTGTTGACGTGGGGTTTTCACCAATTTTTTTGTAACTTGGGACCTGATAGACTGACGGGCGCCCCCCCCCCCCACTGATAAAATAATATAAGGAGGGTAACAAACAGCTTCTTGGTCTCCACAATGGAAATGAATAAACTATAAAAACAACACGATCCTACTATGACAGTTAGAAGCGCAACCAACACGCATTTTGCCAAATAATTTATAATTAACAACAGACGGTAACTTTAACGTGATAGCAAAAACACACAACACAGAAACACAAACGCGTTACCACTAAATGTAATTACAGCAAATTACCACTCTAAATTATCGCATGATACTGCCACTGTAGAGTGCCAAACTAATTTACGAAAGAAGTGAGCCAGCAGTACAGCTGTCCTCACTGTTGGTTCCTACAATGGTTCACTCCGACAAGAATGGATCGCTGCTAAATAGATATTAGAGGAAGTACCACGCTTGGCCATATCAGGTTGTTTATTTCCTTAGTCACCAATATCCCGTTATTACTAGAGAATCTCTGCAAATCCAGTAGCATACTACTCAAGAATTAGAATTCAAACGAAGTTGGAGAATTCATCGAAGGGGTCAAGGGATAAGGGGAGGGGGTGCTTCAAGTCCTCAGTACTCTGTAAAATATAATTTGAGTGTCCTTCAAACATTAAAAAAGCTCGGTTTAGATTTTGTTTTAAATTTATATCAATGCGATATTGGTAACTTTTCCAAATTATACATTTTGGATCGGGGGGGGGGGGGAGGGGTTTGAGGTTAAGTGGCACGGAGATAGCTAGGTCATTAGCACCAACCTCAGTCACAGTGTAGTGATCCTGGTCGCCACGGCGCTACGCATTACAGAGATGTTAAAACAAACCCCAAATTTAGATCTTATTATATATCAACCTCCTACTAAAAATTTAAAACGATTCGGATCTTGGAGGTGGGGGAGGGGGAGGCACCTGCCCTTATGCCCCGTCACCCTGATGCGCAAGACTATTAGGCGAGCTGTCGACGCGCCATTAAGCCTCATCTCCCCCCCCCCCCCCGTATTCGAAACAATGCAGTAAGATGGTAATTTACTGTATTTCACTATTACTACATTCAAACCGGCAAAAAAAAAAACACAATTTTTAACACGATAGAAGTTTTGTTTTTCAGTTATGGTTGCAAACAGCAGTGTGTTACCTATTTACGCCCGCAGCCATCATTGTCGAGTACTGTTATCGACCAGTAAACTCTTCATTTTTTTCTTTTATTTTTTACAAAAATGAAGGCTACGTGCATCGTCACGTACTGCCATCATTGTCAAAAAGGTAAACTCGTTTTTTTTGTTTTTTTTTTTACAAAAATGAAGACTATGTGTATCGTTACGTACTGCCGTCATTGTCGAGAAGGTAAACTCTTCCTTTTTTATTCACAAAAATGAACGTGTATCGTCAAGTACTGCCATCATTATCGAGAAGGTAAACTTTTCCTCTTTTTCTTATTTAAAAAAAACAAGCGGCTACAGCGACTGCCTAGTCGCACCGGTCTTCTGTACGGTTCCTCCACTTCCAATGTTGAGGCGCACACCTCTATCATGCACTACAACTGCTGTTATTATTTTTAGTTACTTCGAAGCAGTCTTTTAAACTTGACGTTGTAAACAATGGACGCGTCGAAAAAAAGGGTTTAAAGGGTTTAACGAGCGTTAACCACTCCTGGTCATCTGCCCGAAGCCCTAAGGCCCTATGTCTGCAACGCGTCGAAGCAGTCTATTAAACAATGGACGTTGTAAACAATGGACCTTGTAAACAATGGTCGTCAATATCTGGTACTGTTGCGAAGTTGAAAAAAGCGACGGACGGACGGACGGACGGACGGACAAAGTCGTTGCAATAGTCTTCTCGCCGGTTACGGCGTACAGAAGACTAAAATGAAGGCTACGTGTATGTCACGTATTGCCATCATTGCGGAGAAGGTAAACTCTTCCTTTTTTCTTCCTTTTTTTTACTGCTACCGACCAGTAAAATTTTCCTTTTTTTCATTTTTTTTTTTTTTTTTACAGAAATGAAGGCTTATACGTGTATCGACACGTATTGCTAAAATTCATTTTTCCAGTCTCTGGATATTTCATCGATCACCAACAACGTCGAGCAACTCGAGCTCCACCTCACAGCTGAAACTGAATTCTCCCTAAAGTCAATGGGAACTTTAAATGGAAACCGCGCTATCTTGCTCGTATCTTTTTACCCGCTTTCACGTTAGGCAGTAAAGATTTCATCGGGTGGCAGCGCAAGATTGGCAAAAAGACACGAACGTGTGCTGATCTTGAACCGTAGCACGCACTTACGTTGTCTGTTGTAATGTAGTAGGTGAGACGATGGGAATGTCGATCGTCGTTAAGCCTTTGAGTAACGCGGTTCGGTAGATCATAAGGGAAAGGACGGGGGGGGGGGGGGTTGTAGCGGACGTGTCGTGTCTCGGATTGTGAAAAACTTCAGACGGTTGGTGGCTTGTAGTTTTGGGCAAACTTCCTTTTTTTCATGTATTATTGATTGCTCTGTGTTCTCGGTTCAGAATACCTTTCAGATCGGACAGGTTAGATCGATGGGAAATATTATAATTATTAGGAGAAGAGTCAGTGGCGTAGCTACAGGGTGGCATGGGTGGTAGAATGCCACCGGCCCCCAGCATCAGAGGGCTCCCAAAAGAAAAAAAAAGTAGATTAAAAAAGGCTCTTTTGTAGAACCCTAGTTATTTAATTTGATAGAAACTGTATTTAAAAGTTGAATTTACACCCTCCCCGTCCGTCCATCCCCCTCAAAAAAATATGGCGGCCCATAAAAAGAAAGCACGAGATGATAAATTTCTCTAAATTCACATTTTTTCCAAGTTTTTTTTTTTTTTTTAATGAAAAAAAAGGGCCCAATTGACTTGAGGACGTAAAAATGGTTCTTATTTTCACTAACTGATTTAACAAAAAATTAGAAAAACTATGGACTTCAGCTTATTCGGATTAAGGGCCATAATGTATATCAAGTAGGGGGCCCCAACGGCAAATTTGCCACCAGCCCCACTTCACGTAGCTACGCCACTGAGAACAGTACGAAATGCCTTGTCCTCCAGACTGATCGAAAACCCCATTGGGTAGAAATACCACCAGATGGAAACTGCGTAATTCCCGCCAGACAGAATTTTTGTTTCTCATTAGTTTTTAATTAAATTCCGATCAGGTACATTTTCTTTTCCTCTAGACGTAATTTTTTTCTACCGACAAAAAAGGGCCGGATAAACCTGCGGCTAAATAGTCCGTTACATTTTGATGGCCATTACCTCGATTTTTTGCTGGACACTAAAAAGACAGTTTTGCCAAACCGTGTGAGGAAAAAACACTGAAGAGAAAAAATGTTTTGTGTTTTTTTTTTTCGTATTGTAGTTATTGCAGGTTAGGGCAGTACAGTAAGTAGCCTTTGCTCGAATTTCATTAGACAGGGTCCGAAGTTTACCAAGGCACGACTTTCAAAACTTTGTTTTTTTCAGCAGTTTTTTCCTTCGGCTTATTTTTGCCACGGCTTGGTCTCCGCTAATGTTTTTTCAAGTCTTTTATCCGTATCATTTTTCTTCTTGTTTCTGTCGTACAGACCCTCTTCTCAACGACATTGCATTCAAATAATTGTTTGCATAACTCGCCATGATAATTCTTACCATCACTCGCCATGGACGATGTATAATATTATTCTTGTTTTATCGAAAGAAAACCCCTTCAGATATAGACAACGATTCCCGTCAGTAAAAAATTTTATACTTGATGGGCCATGCGATGCTTACCATTTTTGGGTTTTCAGTTCGACGGGCCTGTACCGGACATGACTTTATTAGTTGAAATGCCCTGTAATTGTTTCGAAAAACGCAAGAATCTGATGAGACCACCTCTCTACTCTCTTTTTTACCTCAAAATGCCCTCTTTTAACTTCTAGCAGACTTCCGTAATGAATGGTCCCCTTTGTAGGCGCTTTGCGAAAGAGAAAGCCATAGAATATTTGTACACTAATCCTGAAAATGATCAAATTGTACCTTCAAATTGAGAATAGTTTTGTTACAACAGGTACTTCAGGTATTTCATAACTACGTATTTTTAAATTCGTTAAATTGTCTGCGGCAAAGTAAGTGTTATTCATATCTTTTATACTGAGGCGACGCTATTAAGAATGACAGTGATGACCATTCGAGGGGTCCACTACCGCAGAAGCTCCAAGCAAGATGGCCGGCCTATCTAGATTCCGGCGCGTGAAGTTCAGAAAGGTTTAGGATTTTGATTGCGGTTTCTGGAGTTATGTGGTTAGTTTAGGTTAGGTTAGGTTAGGTAAATTTGGAAAAAACTTACCTTATTTTCGAGAAACAGCGACCTTAATTTACCCTTTACACCAACGGAGATAGTACAACCAACGTATACAGATCGATGGTGGATGCGCTTGGAGCCGCTGTGGAAGTGGTTCCCATTCGAGTGCAGCATAGTGCCTCAATAACAGGGGTGGTGCGTAAGAAGCAAGGCACCCGGGACTGGGAGGTAAGAGACCCCCAAATCCAAGGCAAAATTCATGATTGTTTGGTCGGGGTTAGGAATCACTTTGCCCCCAAAATTGCTTACTTGTTGAGGAGGGGATCCAATATTATGTCCCCCTCCTTGGAAAAAGATGCTAGCGGCATTGGTGCAGTGAAGCCACTAGTAATTAATAACGTGGTAATCGCTCAACCTTCTTCACATGCAATGGGAAAGCAAACTCATTTGAGGCAACATTTCTCAGTTATCATGCCAGTAGCACAGACAAATGAAATGTGGAGCATGATCGGCTCTTGCAGTCATTTCTAATCATTATGTAAAGTTTCACATCGGTTGACAACTAATTCGTGAAGAGCGTGGCATGTAGGAGCAAAAGGCGTTCTAGTTCGAAAAATAATTTTTTAACCGCACGGTATCAAGGTTTGCGTCACTTCTCAATGCGTACAATTACCTTACGTGTTGTGAGTTGCGAGAAACGAAAGCCTCGCTTTCGTTCCGTAGCTTACTTCCTGATAGGCTGAAACCAAAACTCAAAACAGTCACAAACTTTTCCCGTTAATCCCCAAGTCCAGCTGAAAGCAGCGTTGGTTAATAATATGAGGAATACTTATTATCATCGTGAGGTTGGACTGCACCAACGATGATCCAGGCAGCATTGCACTCATGTCGAGTAATGAAAAAATAATAATAATAAAAATAATAATAATAATAATACAAAAAAAAAAGCACTAACCAGCAAAACAACTTTGTTGATTTTGTGCAGATGCAGCAAATAAGCTAAAGCAAAGCTTGGAAAAGGGAAAGCGGAATCTGCTGTGTGTGGACTCTGGAACTCTGTGGACAGAAAATAATCCTTGCTTGCCTATACATTCTCCCTCTCTTTTTCTCTCTTTCTTTCTCCGTTCGCCATCAGCAATAAAAAATCCGTTATTACTTGTTAGGTTGTCGACGTAATCCAATTGTGAAGCAGCGACTCAGGCCAGCTTGGTTGCCCCGCAGTAATGGGAAATAATGACCACCTCGACAGAACGACGAGCTTTATTTGATCCAACTCTTCTTCTCTCCTTTCCCATCGCCGAGGCTTAAATCTTCTTCTCCTCTCCCTACTTCGCTCTCCTCTTTTTCCCTCTTTTTTCCCAAGCCCAAATCACGCTTCGTCACTAAGGCGACAAGCTCTCCTACACGTCCGTCCCTCCTTTACCTTCTTCTTTTTCCGAGAAATGGTAACGTCGAGCGATGATGGAACTTTTATTTGGGGGCTGAAACGGCTATTCAAAACGGTTGCCTGACGAACGGACGGCATGACCACCGGGCTTTTATTGCTTTTGCAGTCATTAATGGTACACAAACATACGCACACGCGCGAAGAAAGATTTGAACACCCAAATTAATTGCCAGGATGCTGCATGAACGCAAAACATCATTACCAGAAAATTGTTATTATGGAGATTTCTGAATAACACTTTTATCTCGTTGCACAACTAAAAGGTTTTAAAGTTTTCCATTTGGAGAGTGCCGAATTTTTCTATGTGACAACTGCGCCAAGCGCAGCTGCCAGAACAGCAATTTATACAATATTTCTTTATTGAGACTAATTGTTAGTGCTCTTATCATTGATGCTTATGATTACAGGTTAGCATCAGTGTCCAATGCTTATGAAGCCCCATACTGAATGTGGTGTTTGTGAAGCCAATTTTAGAATATGCAATTCAAGTCTGGTCACCGCATTTGGTAAAACACATTAACAGCATTGAGTCTGCGCACCGAACTTTCACAAAATATTTGCCGGGATTAAAAGACAAGAGTTACAAGGAACGTTTAAGTAATAGATATCTGTGATAGATATATATAGGCGATTTAACGGCTATAATTGCTCGCGAGCAAGAAACGGCTAGTCCAATATCGAGGGGGTGGAGGGAAACTTATCAAATATGAGGTGGAGAGCAATTATAGCAGTTAAATCCACTATGATTCACGGATATGTATTCTAATGCTAAGGTGTGACGTCAAGCTAAATTATTGTCTTATTCGAGTTTTTTTTAAAGACTTCTTTGTAAATTTTATTTGTGAATCATAATCAATTTAAGAATTTTTACATGCGACTTATGTAAATTCTTGAACGGAAGTTCAGGGTTGGAAACGGGGTTGGAAGCTTCCTGTGTATGAAGGCCGACCGAAGGGGAGAGACGTTCCGTAATACCGATGTTTGTGTTTTAAGGTAAAACTGTATTTTTTTTCTACTTTTATAGTTTAAATAAGATGAGTGTATAAAATACATTATTCGCTTGAGTTTCGTAGGTTTTTAGGTGTATTTCAAAGAGTCAGTAATCAGTAGCCTAGTTTTCGTGCCGTCGGAAAGAAAGATTGCCGGGTTGGGCCATTCCTCCGTGGGTGGCGGCGTAGCATAGTACGCAAATTTTTTTTCTCGTGCTAGGTTAGAAAGAAAATTTCGCAGGTTGTAAATATGCCTGTTTGCAAAGTCGGGTCATATGTCACGTGGTGGAGCAGGGGTTGTGTAGAACCCCGTAAAAAGTGTCTATCAAACAAGTATGGGTTATCAAAATTAACCCACTGTGACGTGTTCGGGTTTTCACATCAACCGTATATAACGAATACAATTTTAGCATGGGTGTGGGTTAGCGTGACGTCACTACCGTGCATTAAGCATTATAAACCTCGACTCACTCGGAATTAGAAGGCTTAGGTTGGACCTTAACTTGACATACATAATCCCACATGTACTAACTAATATAGATAGCTGCCGTTTCTTCCAAATAAGGGAACGCAACCACACAAGGGGGGGGGGGATTGAGGCTTAATGGCGCGTCGACAACTTGGTCATTAGCGCCAACCTCAGTCACAGTGCAGTGGTCCGGGTTGCCACTGCACCACACATTACAGAGATGTTATCCAAACCCCTAATCTAAATCTAACCACACAAGGAGCCATGACCTAAAATTGGTAGTAAAGCCTATTAGGATGGATTACCGGAAGTTCTTCTTTTCACACCACGTTGTCTCTTTGTCTTTTACTGTAAGGAACAAGCTATTCGTTTCGTTTCTTAGAACTATGCAAAAAGGAGAATTACCTGTTGCTTTCATGGTGGATATTTTTTTAACCGATTAACCCGATTTGAGATCTTTATGTAAGATCCCAAATCAGGAAGGATAAAAAAAAGTAGTTTGATTTTCGTAAATTTTATTGTCGCCTTAGGAGAAATGTGCGTGTAACAACGGAGTTATTAAGGTATTTTTTATTTTCCTATTTATTCTTATTTTTATTCATTTTGTAATAATTTTTACGGAAAAACGATTTTTCTTAACTACAGATAATGAAAAAAAGAAATTTTAGGAGTTTTCTGGGGTGGGAGGGGCGGGGGACGGCAGCACATTGAATTCACGGGTAAACGCTTACAGGCATCTGGCAACTCTGTGGTTGTTACTGTAGTGTCCGCAGCCTACCTTGAGTTCTCCGCAGAACGAACACAGATAATCGATTGTACGTTTTCAGTAGCAGAGTGCCTTGTTGATATCCAAGATGGTTACAGAAACAATGGTGGCCATCGATGAAAGCCACCCCATCCAGGAAGACGTAGCCGCTCACAAAATACTTGCAGGACTCAAGATACACCGCGCGCACAATAAGTCACAGTACCGACGCTGACATCGGCTTCAATGACAGTAGCTTCGATGAAATACTGTAAAGCTCGGTGGTGATGTCATGCTAACTCAATACCATGAGTTAGCATTATATTGAGATTACCATTCTAACTCATGAAATTTCAGATAAACCGTCTCAGCCGGTTGATCTGAAAACCCACACACGCGTCAACGTGGGACAATGTTGATAATCCACACCTTTTGACATTCTAACGCTTTTGACGGGGTCTACCCATCCCGTGCTCAACAATGTGACGTAGCAACTACCGAATTTTCACAATTATGCAACAAAATTTCAACCCGTACCACCCGTGCATCATCGTATCTTTGCTGATATCATCCCCAGAGAACAAGTTAATGCTGGCTCCATCTCCTCTGCCTTAGTTTCGTTAAATTCACTGGATTTTTAGTCCATACAAGTTTTTTACAGGTTGTACGTAAAACAAGGTAAAGAGTACGAAACTCACTTCCAACCAGTGTGGCGTTCACAGCTCATGATGAAATTCCCTGAAATTTTTTCAGGTTTTCCAGACCAATACTACATTTTTCCCTGATTTATTTTTCGGTTGAAAGAAGGTGCAGTATAGAGGACTGAAAAATGTTTTTTTCACATTTCACGCAAATCACAAATGAATGAAAAGAATGAAATCTTTATTGTAGAAACACAAAGGGCCAGGGAAGGGAATTTGAATTGTCCACTAACACCCTGTCCAGCCAAAGTTAACTTACAGTCCAGGACCTTCGGAAAGCATCCCCGCAGTGCCCGGGAGACTCAGGCCAGCGCCGTGCTTCGTTAACACAAAATACAAAAAAAAAAAAAAAAAAAATAAAAAC
>JAHWFP010032186.1:1947-26187 GCA_023313725.1 Lithobius niger
AATTTTTGATTTAGCAAAGCAATGCGATTTAGGTATTGCGATTCTAGTGAAATGTGGAAAAGTGTCAGTATTGGTCTGGAAAACATGGAAAAAATCAGGGAAGTCAGTATTGGTCTGGAAAACCTGGGAAAATCTGGGAAAAGTGTCAGTATTAGTCTGGAAAACCTGGAAAAATCAGGGAAGTCAATATTGGTCTGGAAAACCTGGAAAAAACAGGGAAAAGTGTCAGTATTGGTCTGGAAAACCTGGAAAAATCAGGGAAGTCAGTATTGGTCTGGAAAACCTGGAAAAATCAGGGAAAAGTGTCAGTATTGGTCTGGAAACCTGGAAAAAATCAGGGAATTTCATAAAGAGCATTTGAACGCCACCCTGAAATACGTGTAATGCAGAATCGGTGTAAAACAAGTGTATGATAGTAAGCATTTTATAGTAAACTAAAAAGATATTGCCGCAAGGATCATTTCCGGTGCTTTGAGACTTAATAATAAGAATAAGCAAATTTATTGGCGAAAGTCTGCAAAAGGAATAAAACAGGAAGGGATGAGTTGAACAGCGACTAACACCTACACCGCCCCGCCCCCCCCCAAGGGAAAAAAACAAAACATATACAAGCTATGCACAGTGCGCAGTCATACGGATACAAGAATTATACAATAAAAAAAAGTATAAACAATAAAAAGATTAAAACATCTAAAAACATCTAAGAAATTTGGTAAAGTTAACCTTTTTCTGCCCGGCTCTAAAGTTTTTAAGACTCGACGATCCCACTAGCTCGGATGGCAAGTCATTCCATGGTCTGACGCCGCGATTAGAAAAGAAATATTTTGTGCAGTAACGCCTCACCTCCCCAACAGTCAACTTTAAATAGTGGCCCCTAGTGTGGCTGTTTCCTCTGACCGAAAACAACTTGTTTGCATGGACGTCTACAAAACCACGCAGGAATGCGAAAGTCAGGCAAAGGTCCGCTTTGAGACTTCTCAGTTCAAGCGATTCAACACCCAGAATGGTCAGACGCTGTTTGTAGGGTAAAAGTTTGAGACCAGGGAGACGTTTGGTAAAAGGTCGCTGAACATATTCCAACAAAGTAATATCCTTAATCAGATTTGGAGACCAGACTTGACTCGCGTATTCAACAATTGCTTCAATACGCTCAACGCGTTTCGTTACGTATGAAAAAACGTTTGGGACCGTTGCCTTTCATTGTTGTAACAATGTTTCTACATTGTTACAGATAATCTGTATGGTTAACGCTCCGCATTAAATCAAATCAAATCAAATCTACATTGTTCGTTACTTTGTTCCTGCATTGTTCGTGCCATTGTTTCTCCATTGTTCATTACATTGTTTCTACATGGTTTCGTGCTTTGTTACACTGCGTACTGGCACATGTGAGGCGTCATTGGTTCACTGCGTTCATTTAACTGAGTTTTAATCGATGTTTATGAGGAGTATGACGATCGGAATTATGATTATTTTTTTTTTTGGTGAGGGGGGAGGGCCAGAGGGAATTGAAGGGTAATCGATTTAGCCCACATCGAGTGAAGCTTATTATGGGCTGCCTTGCTTATACGATTTAGTTTAAAATTGGTATTTACTTTGCACATGCGTTAAAAAAGACTTTGGTTTGGCTACAATCCATGCGCATAGTGCAGTTAAAGCAGTTACATCGCGTATCTTGGATATTGTTAATTTCGAACAACAAACGAACATGACTTTGTATTCGTAAAAGTAGGCTGCTCCTGGACACAGTGAGGATTCCACAAATTCATCAAATGCACTACAAATTTTAATTTTCGAAAGTTGTCTTACTTTCTTGTTCACGTAGATAAATGCATTGACAGTCAATGTATTCTTTCTTGTAGGTGAACAAGAAAGTATAAAACAACTTTCGAAAATTAAAATTTGTAGTGCATTTGATGAATTTGTGGAATCCTCACTGTGTCCAGGAGCAGCCTACTTTTACGAATCTTCTCATCTCCACAAAATAATCTGATTTTTCAATGACTTTGTATGATTATCTTTTTTCTACGTATGTAAAATAACGTCTTCCTTTTGTCGATAAATGCAATGACGCTAAACTAAAAGCTATTTTTCCCCTAGAACTCCTCCCTATATATATATATATATATATATAAAAAAAAATTGAGACACTTTTCTGCAAGTCTGCTACAGTGCGTCTTTTTTTCCCGTATTTACACATCTTCGTAACGAAGCGTCATCATTTGGCATCTGCACGTTGCTGTGGTGTCTGTAAAAAACATGTGGCTTCTGGAGCTCAGCTAAGCGTGCTTATTAAGCTAAGCTATTAATACTTAACTGTCTTTGGCTAGCATGAAATATGTTTCGTCTCCATCAAAAAAGATCAACGGAGCGACAGACAGACAGACACCCCCCCCCTTCTTCTGTGGGATAGACTAATTGACAACAAATGTTGCGTGCCCCGTAAAACTATTTACAAACTTTAAAGAATGCCACTCATTTAAAATGGGAAATTACTCAGTAAATCAAAAGCAGTCTGTAGTCTCGGGGTGATATAAATTCCCCTTGACAAACCATGTGATAATAACCTTGGATGCACACATGTTTGTGATTCCCGTTTGGATTTCATCGGGAAACTGGAGTGACTGGGCAACTCCTGGGGCATTCTCAGTAATAATAATCATATCAAAAACCAAAACTGGTAAAAGGGGCCGCCAAGTTCCGAATGGTTTGGCCCTTCAAAGGAGTGATATCAACACACCAAAACATTCGCCAACTTAATCGCACCGCTTAATAGTTCGAAGATTAAATGCAAACTAGTACATTGCTACTTTCGGTAGCAATGCTCAAGTTTTCATTTAACGTCCAAAGTTTTATTCGGTGCGATTACGTTGGCGAATGCTTTGGTGTGTTGATTTCACTCCTTTGAAGGGCCGAACCATTCGGAACTTGACGGGCCCTTTTCCCAGTTTTGGTTTTTGATATGATATCAGTCCTTTTTTTTTTAATTGTGTATTGGACTCAACTGCACTACCGTGCAGATGTGTAATAAAGTGGCACGTCAACAAGAACTGGTTTTCAACACTTTGCTACTACCTTTTGCCTAGAGGCCGAACCATTCTCAACTTAGTCACCTCTTTATAGGTTTTTGGTTGATTATACATTTTTATTAAATTTAATATATTTATTGCCTGAAAGAAGCTTATGTTCGATGTTTAGTTCAGAACATGTATGAGCTGCAAGCAAGGATGAAACAGAGCAGAAAGCTGAATGGGATCAAGATAGGTTACGTACATAAATACGGATGCTAACCCATTTACATTGCCTTTTGGACTTATGTGTCATACTGTCTGAGTGGGGAATTCAACCGACGACCTCTGAAACCATATGCCTAGATCATATCACTGAGCTTTAATGACATGACCATTCTAAGTAGAAACGTCCATATGCAGCATTTAACTGGTGTACATATGTGTGTGTTAAAGGCTGCCTATGAACGTTTGCTTGTAAAGGCCGTGTCAGTATGGCTCAGTGGTAGGACGTCGGCATTTGACTTCAAAGGTCGTGGGTTCAATTCGAATTAACTCAAATTAAAATCAACATTGTGCTGGAATCAAGGTTAGCTGAGGTTGAAGCTGCGGTGAGGAACGCAGCTACAATCTCAGCTGGCCTTGGATGGGATCTGTCCGCGAATTAAAGGGGCGGTCGAAAATCCTTATTTAGTCAGATCATGGTAAATAGAACTTGAAATATTAATGGAAAATTCCTCACCAACGTTATTTTTTGACGAGCGTAGAATGCCGTAACGACGCTATCAAGACATGGCACATTCCGCATCGCCCGAAGTGTGAATAGTTAAGCTTACAAACGAGGCTGTATTGCGGGTTAAGGAGCAGAAGACCACCACTTTGATGTTTTCTTTACCGTTAATTACACGCATGTCAAGGATAACGAGGCCAAGAACTAATGATGGTGGCCTTGAAGCTACAAAACTACTATATTTAACTTTTTTGCCCGCTTTCGGAAATGGTGTGTGTATGTTTGGGTGATTTCAGACGCAAATTAAATGTCAACTCGTTTTGCTACCAATGATGGAGCGTTTCCACGAGTCCGCAACAGGCCACACGTGTTTTTTCCCCAAGTACTGTTGAAGGACTGTTGGAGCAAATGGCCATTAAAAAGCATTCGTGAAAATCCCACATGGAAGAAATATGCCAGCAACTAGCGGGTGGAGTTCTGTAATTGAGAGATGGAAGAAAGGGGTGGTAACAATAGGGTTTACCCCTCGCCCCCACTCATTACTGGGTTTTCTTTTCTCCAAACCGTCCATTTCTCCGGTTCATTTCTACAAGCTTTAGTTTGCTGAATATGGCGCAAAGCTTAAAACAATTAATTATAAAATGCTGGCAGGAAGAGAGTAAGTATTCATGAATTTGTGAGTACATAGGATTAGTGAGTGTACTTAACCGCACGCACAGCCACAATGAGATAAGCACTTTTATCAACACACCAAGAAACTCAGCGACCAATTCCAACCGTAAATGACGTCACATGCTGATTGTTTTAAAACACACTCGCTGGATACATAGATGAGTATAATGGAGGCCAATGTCACGAGAGACGTGATTTTTCTCACCATCATTTGCTCACCTATCACCCTTGCGTTGTCAAGGACGTTACTAAGCAGTTTACATTAAATGCCAGCCGATAGGTCGAGTGACTTGTTACTTTTTCTTTTTTTCTTTTTTTTAGCTTAGTGGGGGTACTGCATGACGACAACCTCCACCAACTCTTAATTGCGTTTGCAAAAATAATTCTAGTCATCTCTAGAACGTTCGCAGTCTTTAGTCGGTCGGTGGTCAACAGTGAAACCGCCTCTGCAGTCGATGAGGACGCTGCTTCAGCGATGACGCCACGCTAAGGTATCAGATTATCCACCGCACTTTTAACAACTGCTTTGATGAGGTAGCGCTACAGCAAGTTTATGAAAGTGATCTGAGTTGTACGTAGTTTCGTATCCAGAGGCAGACCCCGAGGAAGTGGGTGGGAAGGAAGGGGGGAAGAGGGTGTTAAGAGGGAGCCTATTGCTCTACACTCCTCCCAGACCAATTCAAAATACCTGATTCAGTGTAACGGTAAGCGGGAAAAATATCTCTGAAAAAAGTATCCCCGGAAACAGTACCCCGGTATAAATATCCCTAGAAAAAATATCCCCTATAGAAGATAGAAAATGAATTTGAGGCAGCAGTAAATAAAACACCATCTTTATGAATAAGCATTCATGTTTGTGAACTATTGATGAATTACTTAGTGGATTTTAGTAGAACATTTTATTGCTTGGATGAACTATATATAAAATAATGACATTATAAATTGTGTAAGTGAATTTGAATTTGTTCTTTTTGCTGATGATATTCTAGTGCTATCGATAAATGACAACAAAGACTTGAGCAAATTAACTAAATTATCTGATGCCGGCAAACGCCGGTCTATTAGGACACGATGTTGTCACACTGTGTGGTGTGTTGTCGCACTGGCGATTGTTTCTGTTGGGCCCAGAATTTTTCCGTCAACAATGCATGTTGTAATATTTCGCTTGTAACCGACTGCTGACACTGCCCTTCACATTGCCAGACGCTTGCTCTTTTTTCATTGCTGTCCGTGCAAAGAATGAACGCGCTCGCCCTTTTCATTGGTTGATCGATTGATTGTTTATTAACAGCACTACGACCTAATACATCATCTGCTCAATGAACCTACTCTACGAACTACTTAAACCCTAATCACAAATAAACCCCGAGTAGCACACCGTACACCTACCACATACATAACTACTGTACCAAGTGCCCAATATACAAGCGCCAAGAGCCCAACCGGATGACGGGGGGGGGGGGGGGGGCAAAAAGAGAGAGGGAGGAAAAACAATTCCTAAGAGAAACGACCCGTTGCCCGACAAAACCCGAGCACCGTCCGAAGAAACTCCCCACGACCCTTCGAGTGTGGCACATTGCTACCATGCGAAAAATGAACATGCTCCCCCTTTTTCACTGGTGCCGTGAAAAGAATGTATAGACGCGCCCTTACGCATTAATGGGCTGCCTTTGGATTGACTGTCACAATGACTGTTTTCCTCATCTTTGTGTGATTCAGTGCAAGAGAAATCGCCCCTCGCACTATGATTCGCCGCAAGTGAAATAGAAGTATGAATAGATGGTGCATAATAAAAGAAGTTTTTTTTATTAATGAACTGAAAACCAATAGCACAGGAATTTGATCAACTTATAGGAAATTAATTACAGATGAACTGATGAATACAACGAATACAGATGGATACAATTGTAAAGGTAACAGTGATTGCAATAAAAGGAAATCATCAATTAATGTAAAACTGTCTCAAAGATTGAAGATGCTAATTATCTTGGTCTTTTATTAAGACGGGACGGAAACAGAAAATACACATTAATGCTATAATTAAGAAATTAAAACAACTTATACCTTTTATTTATAAAGTTAAAACAATTCTTAACGATAAAAGTAAGAAAGTGGTTTCTAATGCATTGGTTTTATTACACGTCTGAATACAAAATTAAGGAGATCTTTAAAATTGGTTTACTCAGTTATCAATCAATAAGATTAAAAATCTATATAAAGAATAATTTTTGTTTGTCCTTAGTTGGAATCCCGATAATCCCTGAAGTCCGCAGTGGGAATTTCGGAGGGTTCGGCGGTGGGCGATGACTTCTGACGGTGGTGATTAATTTGTAAGGCCCTTCTACAATTGGCAGATGTAGTGACGTCATAGTAATTTCATGCAAACGGGTATGCCTGGGCGACTGCTAACGGTGGTGCTTAATTTTGATAACAGTTTGTAAGAACCTTTAACAATAATTGGCAGATGTATAGTGACGTCACAAACGAGAAATCACAATGACTGCTCTACAAAACCAGTCAAATACTGCTCTAGTGACTAGTATGAAAATATTATGCCTGCAGGGTATATTTTTTCCGCGATATTTTTTCTGGGATATTTTTTTCCGGCAATATTTATTCCTAGATTCCAGCTTAACATATCTCCTTCAGCAGCTATGAGAACTATTCTGGGTAATTCTGGACAATTTTGGGGGTCCCTACGAAGATCGGAGGTTTCCCGGTTCGAATCCCTGGGTTGGCTCCTCCCTTTACCAGATATTTCTTCTCAAAAAAGTCTGGTAATGTTCAAAATTTAGCCGGTCCAGCCAGACGAGCATAAAATTTTGCGGCTGACTTAGGCTTAAAGAAATTAATTAAAAAAGAAACTCGATTATTTCTTTGTTGTATTTTCTGAGGGTCTTCATCATTACACTACTCGTTACCGTAAGTAAAGTAAGTAACATTGTTTTCATGCAACTAAACCTCAACACGAAGTGATTTCCGCCCCCCCCTCCTTCTCCACCCCAACGCCCCATGGAGAATAACGTGATAAAAAACGAAAAAAAACTGCTAGAGAGCGAACCAATCGAAATTGGAGTCCGAATCAATCACCGAGGTAGTTTGGGGTTCTGTAAGCTCACTGTGTGGATACTGAGTTCCAATTTCGGCAATCTTAGTAGCCTACCAGTGAAACTTAGAAAGCACAAATTTTCACTGGTATAGGCTCTAAAATTGCCGAAATTGGAACCCTGTATCCACACAGGGAGCGCACAGGGCCCCAAACTTCCTGGGTGATTTATTCGGACTCCAATTTCGATTGGTTCTCTCTCCAACACTCTAGGTTTAGAAGGCTTAACTTTCTCAAGAATGCGTTAGAAGAAAGTAGTGCCGGCTTAACTAGCTAGTACGAAATAAAAAGAAACTGAGGGATATTGCTTATATTACATTTACGATTCTTACGTACACAAAACTGGTCAAACTTGCTTGGGATTTTAAGTGTGTATTGTATAGTAAACTGGAAAGCGGCCATTTTTTTTATTCACACGGTTAAAATGCTGTTAAAAAATTAAAACTAAAATTAAAATAAAAAAATTGTAATTAAAATTTATGAAGCAATCAGAGTAAAGACGTGGATAACAGTTAGTACTCGTTGAACATCATGTCCTCATATTTATTTAATAATGCCCAAAACGCTTGCCCGCTTTTAACCTTATGTAAATCGCATATACCGCCATTACAAAGCCTAGTTCTACTTAAGAAGATAGACAACAATCAACAACCAACACTGACAGTTCAAAAGTGTTCAAAGGGTTTTGTAGCAAGCGTTAATCACTCCTGGTCATCTGCCCAACGAAGCCTTAAGGCCGTATGACACTGCCAGTTAAACATATTACCTAACAATACCTTAACCAACAAAATTAAACAAATTAAATTTAAAAAAAACATAAAAAAAACGCGCCGAGCACATGACGGAATAAAATAGTGCCAAAAGGTTTTTATTAATTTATTAATTTTTTTTTACCGTGAAGGCAGCACCAAAAGATTTTAAAAAAATTCAAAATTTCCTGTGTCCAAAAACTTACTTCTGCTGCTAGCCAGTGTTAGCATTTCTGAATTAGCGCCTGTAGGCTATTATGACCAGCAACCTGAACGTCCAAGGTAGCTTACAAAACTTACTTCCAAGGTTGAATGAGGCCAGCTAAAGCGTTTGAAAGAAATTAGTCGTGAGTGCCGCCTAAAATTTAGAGGTTATGGAGCTTAACACCATCGTTCGCGAGAAAAAAAAAGCCACGGGGAAAACCAGCCAAAGAAAAAAAAGCCATATGAAAAAATACGAACTGTTTTGTCATTTCAGTTGGTTTTTTAGCTTATTGCTTCTAATGCGTAGGTTAGGTCAGTTGCCGTGGCTCGAACTTCACCAAGCAGGGTAAGGAGTTTCACCAGGAAACGTATCTTTTTCTACATTCTTTCACCTGTGGCCTTTTTTCTTTTAAGCATGCTTTTCGCAGCTCTTTTACCGTTTGCATTTTTTTCTTCAGTTTTTTTATCCGGCCTTTTTTCTCCAATGCCTTTTCCCCCCCTAGATTCATAGTTGCATTTCCGGTGTACAAATCCATATAAATCGTAGTTTACATTTTTCAAATATTTACGCAGGTTTCTCAAAATTCCCGGAAAGTGTAGGCATACGTTGCCCCAAGCCCATTAAAATAAAACGTAGTTGTAGTGAGACTGATTGGTTAAAATCACCATTTCTTTGCCGATTCTTACTTGCTCGGTTCAATTAAATAGGTGACGGTATCGGATCGGCCAAACTGCTGCCCAATAAACAAATCTCTTGATGTCTTTTCAGATTCCTCTTCGTGTTCAGTTAATTATTTCCGTCGTATACATTCAGAAAGGCTGCTTTTGTAGTAATAGCTTTCCTGCTTATTCCAACCTGCACGCCTTCCAATTTGTAACCGTTTTAACTTGTATGCGTTAGGCTAAAGGATTGATGTACTTCTCCACGTTACCTAATGACTTTTGCCTTTTCTGCAAACAACGGCTCGTCTGCAGTTTTTTTCTTTTTCTCTTCTTCTCTTTCCGCATTATTAATTGCAGGGAACTCAACCTCACCCGTAAAAGACGAGGAATAATCACATTCGGTAGGTAGGTAGTCTTGCAAAATCCATGAACTCATTATTTGGCCGAACTAATGATCTTACTTTTTGTCCTTCAACCTCACGATCTTGATACCCGTTTTTATGACCAACTGCGGTTGAGCGTGGAAAATTGGCCCTACTCCTCAGGCAGGAACGGGCGTTGAGAGGTGGGGGTTGGGGGAGGAAGGAGAGAGAAAACACACGGAGAAAGGAAAACTATTCTGCCATCGTAGCCTATTCTCCAGTCTCCAGCCTCATTAGAGCTGGTTGCAAGATCTTGGCTCGCTGCTTCGCTCGCTCGTGTAGCAAGCAACAGGTGCTTGGTTTGCACACCTGGCCAATTTCAATTTCATTCCTGTTCGATGTTGACTATGGGACAGGAGAATTTATCCTGCCCCAGGCCAGGACTCGTTCTCGGTTCCGTTGCATGCCAACTAGCGATTTATCATTGTGACGTAACTAACGCTGGCTTCGGTCGCGAATCGGTCTCGTTCTTAGGTGACCGGATGTTAATTAAAGTGTACCTTGCTCTTATCTGTTGCAAGGTGCACCTTGTCCATAATCACTTTTATTAGCATGTGATGTGTATCACATGCTAATCCTTAATAAAAAGATGCCTGTGGGGAATGAGTTTCAGCACCACTCGTTACGACCTAGCCAGCCCGGTGTGTCTAGCTTGCAGTTAAGGCCTTTCGGCATTTCATTTCAAGTGATGGGTTAGCAGACATAACAGTGATGACGATTTATGGCCCGTGACCTTAAAAGACTAAAATGTTAAGTTTAACTTAAATTGTAGGCAATTTTAATTCAATATGGCTTAGGCTTACCTTAATCATGAGGTGGAAAGATGGCGAGGAGTCGCCATTCAACTTTAGAACACTGACGTATAGTGTCCACGGCCTATCTTGAGTTCACCCCAGAACGACACAGATAATCAATTGTATGTTTTTGGTAGCAGAGTGCCTTGTTGATATCTACGATGGTTACAAAAACAATGGCGGCCGTCGATTAAAGCCGCTCCCTCCAGGAAGACGTAGCCGCTTATAAAATACCTACAGGACACAAGATAGGCTGCGTACACAATAAAATTCACCAATTCCCACTTAGTCCTCTGGCTGAGGAGGGTTCTGTATGCATAGGGTTAATTAAGAGATCATTTAAAGTGTTTAAAACGTGAGGTGGACTTTTCTACCCCGGCAATTATGGATAAATCGGTTCGAACGTTATTCAGGTTTCAGTGAAATGTAATCTCACATTAAAGTATATATCGTAAGAAACAAACCAGCAATAAAATGTATGAATTACGGAATTAAGTTATATTTATTTAACTAAAATGTTTTGTTTAATACGTTGGTGGTTTTTCTTTATACGTACACTAGTTAGGGATCACTATACGGTGTAACGTATCCCTAAAATGCATAAACACATAAGTGTAAGATTGTCTTACAGGAGTTCTTCAAATTAACCACCATAAGTTGAGGGGATTGGTGGGATTCGTTATCAACACTTTAAAACTAAAAGTACTAAATACCAAAAATAAAACTAAACTAAACTAACCGATGTTACGTCTAGCATAGATTTCCCTTAAAGGTGGTTCAACACAGAATCCGGCAAGGCATTGGCCTGTGTTGAGTTAATCCCGAAATCCAAGACGACCACAAGCTGACTCAATGGTCCTTTAAGGGGGAATCCCAATACGTCATCCTGACATCAGCATTAGTTACTATGGTGACGCATGCTGACCGCAGCCAGTGGATATTTTAACCTTACTGAGAATAGAGTATTCATGTACTGTCGTCATGCGTAATGTTTTTTTTTTAAATTCCATCATGAATGAACAAGTTAGAACATGAGCTGCAACAGAGACAGTGTTTTTATTCGCTATGCACTGCAAATTGTTTTCCTATCATTTTTCGTTAATGTTGCAAAAGCAAACTAATGATCAATGTATTTCGGAGTGTTTCTGCAGACAAACCGAATTGGGAATTTTATATGTTATCTCTTCCAGATTACAGTCTCTTCAAAGTGTATGAAAAAAAAAGCCGTAGCATTTTGATAGAACTATTTTTATCTGACTATTGGTGAATGGTGTTAAAGGCCTTAAACATGTCATCTCCTGTGTTATGAATATCCCTTAAAAGTGCCTATTCATCCGAATGACAGGCTGCAGCATCTAAACCATGCGAAATGGCTGTTTGCTGTGACCTCACCACGAGTTAGCCAATGACGAACGAGAACAACGGCTGTTTGGCCGTCTGATTGGACTAGCCCAGTCACGTGATATGCACGTCACAGCAAACAGCCATGGCGCGTGGCATAGCGCCGCCTAATATTATTTAGTTAACCGCATTTTCGAGGATCCGTAACACTGATTAGGTTGAAATGAGGCACGTCCCAAAAGAAAAAAAAGTCCTTAGAATAAGGCCCCCCCCCCACTTTTTTTTTTGCTTTTCTGCGGGCGCCCTTGTCGGTGCGCCCAACGTTTTACGTGGAAACAATCCATCCTCAAGTAAACAAAAATGTACCACCGAAACTACCGATTTGAGAGAAAGGAGCTACTTTTAATTTTTACAATGGGTGTCATATTGTAATGAATTTTAATGCTTGAAATGTTACCTACCGTGTATTGTCCGTTTTCAGTATATATTCTGGTGAAAAACAACTTGTCGTATAAAAATAAATTAAGTTTACACAATTGGATCGAATACGGGTTTCGTTTTAAAAGTAATCGAGTGCTCAGCACCGGGTGCTGAGAACTAGTTCACAGCCCTCGTTCATTGTTGTGTTCATGCATCCTTGCATTGTTACAAGAGGACTGAGATGTGGATATCTTCTTACATTATAAACCAAAGAGTCTCATAGCAGAAATGAAGCAACCGCAACGACCCCCGGAAGGGGAACAATGAAAACCTGCGAGTGTGTCAATTCTTTGGCATGAAGTTGAAACTGGGACGTTATTGCCTTGAAAAGAAGTTGAAATTGGCACATTGTTGCCTCGACTAACAATTTGCTCTAACAATTATCCTTCTAACTAAACACCGTGGTAATCTCAACGGCAAGTATTACATGACGTCATGCACACTTCTTTTTCACACGGTACGCATTGCTTAAGCCACAGCGAAAGACTGGGAGTGGGGGGGGGGGCGGCAAAGTGAGCTGTTACCATTAAGCATACGATTACGCATTAACTGAACCTAGAAGAGAACAAACAAACAAGCACGGGAGCCGGGTACGTGTTCAACTACGTATAGCAAAGAGGAGAAAGGGAAGGAAACCAAGAGGAGAGGGAGAGGACAGGATAAAAGGAGGAGGGGAGAGGGGAGGGAGAGGATTGGCGGAAAGGGGGAGTGTTACACAAACAAAAATCGACTGTTGCAGTTAACGATGAGGCAGTTCCGAGCAAATACTGGGAAACAACCACGGGTCAAACAAATCCCCGGGCGAAGCCGGGTGCGATGCTAGTCGATAGATAAAGCCACTTCACAAGCCAGCAAAGGAGTTGTAGCGTCAGTGTTTGCCACTCGAAGTTGTGGGATCACACACCATACATATACGGTGATTCCACAACAATGACGGTCAAGCCAAAGTTTCAACAATGGGTAAGAATCTACGACATAGCGCGGAGTGCATCTGCGTACGGCTGTATTGTTTCCACAGGCCATTCCAGTATTGCTCTAGGGCCACCCGGCGTCCTCTTATCGGGACGGATGGTTTGGGAATTTGATGCGTTGCCAAACTGGCGAAATCATTTTTGTGTTAGGCCTAATTATAATATGAAAGCAAACGTACTGTACATTCCATAAAGCGATATTCTAGTGTTGAGTTGGCCAAATATTTGGCTACGCTTTGCTTTAAAAATCCAAGCAGCCATCTGCACTTATTCTGAAGCACGAGTCTCCCTCAAAGAGAGCAACCGCCTAAGTTGAAAAAAGAAAGAAACTTTAAAGACGTCCGAATCATCTCTTAAAATAATAAGCATCTTCTTCTCGTCTGCATATTTTTCTTGCTTTTGACAGACGGCACCTGCTGGGAATTTTCCTGGAAAGATTCATCCTTCTTCAATTTCAAATAAACAGTTTTCTGGAGCACAGTCGTATATATTTATCAATTTGACCGCCTCTCACATTCCAGGAATATATATCATCCAAGAAACTCAGTTGGTTCGCACACATGCTGGAAATAAACAGAACATTTCAGAGCATTTGAAGAAGCAGAATACTTAACCCCTTCAGTCACGGCTAACGAAAAAATGTGGCGCCTACTCGATGGGCGAAAAACTAAGTCCCAACTCGTACTGCAGTCTTTGTGAGGGGGCCCCGGGGACCCCGAGCAAAACGAGCAGATAACCTGCGTGTGGTCAGTGTCCTCGTCTGCAAACCAAGCGAATTCCGGTTCGAATCCCGTGACAGACCCAACAATGTCGAGGGCCGTAGGATCAATTCGTGACTTAAATGGGTTAAACAAGGGACGCTGTGTTGTAATTAGCTGTACCCGGGCGTAACACACGCCGATCTAGCAGGCGCTCCTCCCAATACTCCCCCATTCCCTCCTGCAGCTCCACGGTAACACCTATCCCTCCCTCCCCCGCACCCCTTCCTGTCTGCCTGAATGCCTACCTGCGTTTGCTCCATGCAGGATGCGTTTGTTGTGTGTATTGCCTATACGTATCTTCTTACATTATAAACCAAAGTCTCATAGCAGAAATGAAGCAACCGCAACGACGACCCCCGGAAGGGGAACAATGAAAACGTGCGAGTGTGTCAATTCTTTGGCTTGAAGTTGAAACTGGGACGTTGTTGCCCTGAAAAGAAGTTGAAATTGGCACATTGTTACCTCGACTAACAATTTGCTCTGCGCGGTCATCGCAAAGGCATATGTCCTAAATGACGTCATGTACGAAGGACAGTTATTTTTCGCACGCTACTGGGAGTGGGGAAGGGCCTGAACGGGGAATGCCCGTTGGTGGGGCAGTGCTATGTTAAAGCCACTATTTGATTACGATATTGCTTTGCGGAGGGAGAGGATTGACGGAAAGAGGGAGCGTTACACAAAGAAAAATTGACTGTTGCAGTGAACGATCAGGCAGCACCGAGCAAATACTGGGAAACAACCACGGGTCAAACTAATCCCTGGGCGAAGCCGGGTACGATGCTAGTATTCTTTGAAAAATGTTCCATTGTTCATTGACATCAGGAGTAATCCATCCAAAATTAAAACTGGTAAAAAAGAACCAAAAAGGGTCGGCCTTAGAAAGTCGTGATATCATTCAACCAGTGAAAGGCCGCCAAGGTTAATCCAATTTGCCAAGTTAATCGCACCGACTAAAAGTTCGAAAGTTAAATAAAAACTAGAACATTGCTAGTAGCAATGTAGCAATCTGAAGTTTTCATTTAGCTTCCAAAGTATTATTCGGTTCTATATATATAACCCTTTTTTTACGGCACACTTGACGTTTTTGTTTGTAATCCGTGTACCTTTTTTATGGTTATGCAATGGTTTATGTCCTCGGCAATTGAATTGATGTAATGTTTGTTGCCTAAGTTGGCGCGGGTGAATAATTAAATTGTTGGCAGTAATTTTTTCATTTGCAAAGGTGTGAACGCGCGCGCATGCAGTGATTGTTGCTGCCCACTTTGAAACAATTCAACTCAGCTCTGAAAGCCTGATCTCCGAAATAAATACGCCATTCTATCGTTTCTAGCTGCCAATTTCGAGGCCGACTACGAAACACCTTGCAGAAATTGGTCGATATCACGTTGTCCGCATACAACATTAGCTCAATATTGTTGCATAAATCCACTGGCAGCTGGTGCTTTCTACAGTGTAGACGTCTCCACGTGAAGGCAGAAATAATGTGATAAGTTTGAATAAAGTGCCTGTAGGCTATGTGAAAGTTCTGACTGGTCGAAGGTGGTGTTCATAAACCAAAGCAGGAGAGTATAAAGGGTTAGGAACGAAGGATTGGAATGTGGTAATTACTTGTTCCAGCTTATGACGGATTACAGCTCTGTACGGTTTATGACATTTTTGCCAAACACATGAACCGATTCAAATGAAATTTGGTTGGAAATGCTTTGAAGTAAGGTTGAACAACATAGCTACTTGATTTTATATCCGTTGATAAAAAAAAAACTTGCGGCCAAAAATGGCGTCAAAAATAGTTTATGCGGCTTTTAAACACCAAAATCGTTCTTCAGACTAAACACTAATGGTTACGAATACTCACAATAACATATTCATTAAGAAAGATACTATTACATCGATACTACAAAATGAATAATTGTATTGCGTACATAATTAAAAAAAAAAAAAAGACCAGCCTTTCCTATATAACTGCTCAGTCAGGAAAGCCGTTGCTTATACATCTAGGAAGGAATTGTGGGACTAGATTTAGCTATAATTGTCGAATTCGTTTCACTTGACGTGTGGCGCGGCAAATAAGCGTCCTTCCAGTGGCGAGTGGATAGTTTATGTTTACATGTATATATGCGCGTGTTAAATGCTACCTATGGACGTTTCCTTTTAGCCGTGTCAGTATGGCTCAGCGGTAGGATCTCGGCCTTTGGTTTTAAAGGTCGTGGGTTCGATTCCCCATTCAGGCAGTCTGCTATATAAGCTCAAAAGGTAACGTAAATAGGTTTGCATCTGTATTTGTTAAAAGGACAAGCGATTGACGTCAAATTCATTAACTCAATTCATAGAATCACTTCATAGAATCAGTTCATAGAATCAGTTCATACAACCAGGTCGAGTTCGTCAGTCCTTGTTGCATGGGTGTTATACACTATACGAACGTAATTTTATCATCAAAACCTTCATTTTGGCCGTCAGTCTAAGGTCCTTTACAATTAGACTCAAGGTTGAGCATTCGTTAGCCGGAATTAGCCAAGCTGTAAACTTTCTTTAATGCTCGTAAAACGTGCGTAAAAGTGCCAGTGCAGCAGGCATAATCGGGTTGCACATTATGCCGAGTGTTCTGCGGAAACCCAGACAAAACAAAAAAGTTAGCCCCAATCTGTTCTGGTTTTGGAGATCATCATTAAGTAGGAGCATAAATCATAGTCAACAACTGCCATCACACTGTATGGGACTATAGTAGCCTTTGGAACCTTCAGTCATAGTGTCATCCACCTTCTCATGAAGCTTCTAAAATCGGACACCCTCTTTGGAGGTCACTCACGCGCCATCTATCATGAAAATGTGAAATTCTGAATTTAGAAAGAAAATATGTCCGTTAACAGCAACAGGCTAACTACACCAAGCGGATGGGCAAAAAAAATTACCTTCTTACATACCAGCTTAGTCACCACATTAACTGTGTTGGAACCTGTGTGGAAGAGATGCTGCGGGTTTCGCTTCCCTCTCCAGATCAACTGATTCGACACCACAGGATTCGTATTGTATGTAAGGAACGTTCAGTCGTTTATTTTTCAGGATTCAAACAACTTGCAAGAATGCATGCTTTTTCCTGCTTTAAGTCGCTTCAACGATGTTGCGTGCGTTAATGCCATACAGCTTCTTCCAAAACACCACACATGTTCAAAAAAAAAAAAAAGCGTCCGCTGTTGCGCACAGTTTGGTACTGCCAAAACATAGCACACTCGATAGAGCTATATTTGCGCATGCCAAAGGCAAATCGAGAGTTAAAAGTCCAACGAACTATACTTTAATCCTTGCTTGTACACATTTATATCGTAGCAGATGTTCCTAAATGTAAATTTACTTTTTTCACCTTTCGTTCAAAACATGTCCGTTCAACGGAAGTGACATTATCTTGAACGCGACTGAGGGATTGTGGGAGCTAACTAATAGCAGCAGCTTGCAAAGGAGGTTGATTATTACGTAATTCTGAGCAGGCGCGAAGCATAGCTTATCTACTGATTCTGGATGGAGCCATCATTCACGTTGAAAGGTGTCGTCGTTTCCCTCGTCAGACACTTTTGGAACGTTCTGTTGAGAATTCTGTGCATTGACGGCATCCAACTGTCTTTAATGGTCCATACACAGGTTGGTCGTTTTGGAAGAAGGCCAAACATTGAAAATTTTTAACTCTATCGCACCTTATACCTCTTCCAAGTCTACGTAGGGTCCTCGCGGTAGTTGCGGCAACTAATGCCTCTGCTAATGCTTTGCGTGCGAAGTAACATGGAGGCAAAGCAATATGAGAGGTATTAGTAGCCAGGGCCCGCGTAGGCTTCGAAGAGATAAGATGCGATATCTCGTTAACTTTCTAATCTATGATGGTGTTTGGGGAGAGTTGACAGTCGTTCACAAACGTCGAAAATAACGCGATTACGACGTATTCGTTGGCCATGTAGTTTGCTAACAGTGGCGTGCGTAGGAGGGGCGTCGGGGGGGGGGGGCAGTGCCCCTGCCCTTTTCAGGAACTTGTAAAAAAAAATAGCCTTTTGTGCCAGATTTGCTGGTGAGCCGGTGCCTGAGAGAGAGCCTAAAGGCCTAAAAAAGGCCTAAACGTGCAAGATAAAGTCTGAAAAAGATAAAAAAGGCTATGAACCGTTAAAAAGAGACCCGAAAAAAGATCCTAGAAAAAGATGTCCAGTAAAAGCTCTAAAAAAAAAAGCCCCAAAAGGGCAAAAAAGGCCTGAAAAAGACAATAAAGGATAAGAAAGGGTACATAGACCGGCAAAAACAAAATTCCGTAGAAAAAATGTGCCCTCTTACAAAAAGTTGCTCCTACCCTTTTGGGAGTCTGTCTACGCTACTGTTTGCTAACATGGCAACTCGCCATGGCAACATGTCAACATTCGCTAGTGACGATCAACTCATCCCTCCACTAATCGTAGCTCGAGTGATATTTTGTGACACCTAGTCATTATGTTAAAACCTATACAGCGCATTTTTACGGAGGTTATTCCTGCCAAAAGCAGAGGCGGCCGATGGTTCTGCGAAGTGGGTAGGGCGTCGACTTCTTGGTTTGTATTTCTTGGTGGATGGCGTGCCCACTTAACATTTTTTTTCTACATGCGACATTTTACTTTATAATAAACCTTATACTTAGCTTGATTAATATTTAACGTATACATGTGCAGCATTAAAATTTTATTGACTTAGCACCGTAGTCAACACGCTAAAGATGTTTGGCCGACGGTCACCAGCCCTAATAATTAAAACTCGAGCTCTCTGCTATAGTGTCCGCGGCCTATCTTGAGTTCTCCGCAGAACCAACACAGATAATCGATTATACGTTTTCAGTAGCAGAGTGCCTTGTTGATATCCAAGATGGTTACAAAAACAATGGCGGTCATCGGTTAAAGCCACCCCATCCAGGAAGACGTAGCCGCTCACAAAATACTTGCAGGACTCAAGATATAATAATAGCAAGATACAATAATAGCAAGCTCGTTGGCTTCTCCGTCAGACACTAGGCAAGAGAAAATAACACTGAACCTAACCTGGAATAGCCTGGCTAGAAGAGAAACAGCGAGAAGAGCAACAGCGAAAACACGTAGCTGTAGAGTGTAGATCAGGCTGGAAAAGAAAAATTAGCAAGTATTAGCAAAAATTATCAACCACTTGCATTGGTTTCTTTTGAAATGGTTAATTTAAAAAAAAATCTTTTACTGCTTCTACTTAAATAAAGAATAAATCACAAGGTAAAGGGTAAACAAAAAAAAAACAGTCTGCATTAAAGACTGGCCTTATGAGGAAACAAGATACACTAATCTGAGATACACTAATAAAAAGCCAACTGCCCTGATTGGGACTCGAACGCAGGATTTCCCGTTGACCAGGATCCTTGTCATGACATGGAGGGATCCTTTAGTTCACCACTGAGACAGACTGAACAGCTACTAACCTAGGTTGGCGCCTACAGCCAGAATCCGCCCCAGTAGCACAGTGGTTAGCGCACCCGGCCAAGCCAGTGGGTATTCTTGGGTTCGAGTCCCAGGCGTGGCATATTTTTCTCTTTCATTTTCTTATTAATGTCTCTTGTATTCTAACAGGCCAGCCTTTAATGCGGATTTTTCTGCTTCGTTTACGCTTTACCTTGTGATTTGTTGTTTATTTACTGCTTGCATTATTTCTAGTGTGGTGGCCAAGAAGCAAAGTTGTGTTCACTCCTTGTTATGTTTGTGATCTTGAGGTCACCACTGAGAAAGATTGAACACCTAATAAGCTTGCCTTTAGCCTGCAGACAGAATTCGCCCCGGTAGCACATCGGTTAGAGCAACCGACCTAGCCAGCGAGAAGTCGTGGGTTCGAGTCCCAGATGGGGCAGTTGTCTTTCTTTTCTCATAAGGCCAGTCTTCAATGCTGACAGTTTTCTTCGTTTACCATTTTCCTTGCGATTTGTTTTTTTATTTATTTATTGCTTGCATTATTTCTAGTGTGGGGGCCACGAGGCATTTTGCTTTCCCTCTTTGTATATGTTTGTGCAAGTACTGAGAAAGACTGAACACCTACTAAGATTGACCCGGTAGTGTAGTGGTTAGAGTGCCCGCCTAGACAGCAGCAAGTCCTGGGTTCGAGTCACAGTCCGAGCAGTTTGTCTTTTCTTTTTTATCACATTAGTGCATCTTGTATCCACCCAAGGCCAGTCTTTAACGGAGATTGTTTACTCCGTGCTTTTACTTAAAGGCAGGTGTACATTAGGCTAGTTGACTGGGCCGATTTATGTGCGAGTCGAGTTGTCTTTCTACTCCCCCTCTAGAGTCGAGTCTTACATCATTGTGAGAGTATTGGGAGAGTAAATGGCGAGTAGCAAGTCAAGTGCGATAACACGGTCGAGTACAGTAAAGGTTTACATTGGGAGAGTAAAGGGCGAGTAGCAAGTCAACTCGGCTCGCATTTTACTCGGGCCAATCAACTTGCCTAATCACCTGCCTCAAAGGCCGGTGTAGGCTAGTTGACTGGGCCGAGTAATGTGCGAATCCAGTAGACTCGCTGCTCGCCCCCTACTTGCCCTGTAGACTAGAGGATTACATTGGGAGGGTATTGGGCGAGTAAAGGGCGAGTAGCGAGTCAACTCGACTCGCATATTACTCGGCCCAGTCAACTGGCCTAATGTACACCGGGCTTTAAGGCTGATGTACATTTAGGCAAGTTGAGCGGACCGAGCACTGGGGCGTGTCTCTGGAGCGAGTGTATTCGCATGCGAGTTGCTATTTACACTAGTTTCTTGCTCGCTCAAAGATAATTATAGTGTCCGCGGCCTATCTGGAGTTCTCCGCAGAACGAACACAGATAATCGATTGTACGTTTTCAGCAGCAGAGTGCCTTGTTGATATCCAAGATGGTTACAAAAACAATGGCGGCCATCGATTAAAGCTATCCCATCCAGGAAGACGTAGCCGCTCACAAAATACTTGCAGGACTCAAGATACACCGCGCACACAATAGTTACATGTGAGTCCATACAAAATTTCGCTGTTGTAGCTTCTCCACTTTGCTACCAGTTGGGGTGCTGCCATCTTGTAAACGTAACTCGCCCGCTGACTCGCATCAAATATTAAAAATGTGGATAGTAAACTTGCGTACAAGTAGCGAGTCTAGTGCGCATGGTCGAGTAGAGTAGAGGTTTACATTTAGGGGAGAGTAAAGGGCGAGTAGCAAGTCAACTCGGCCCAGGCCACTGGCCTAAAGTATGTATCCCCGCCTTTAAGCCGGGTGTACATTTAGCCAGTTGACCAGGCCGAGTAAAGTGCGAGTCCCACTCGCCCTTTACTCTCGCAACTACAGTAGAGATTTACATTGGGAGAGTAAAGGACGAGTGGGACTCGCACTTTACTCGGCCTAGTCAACTGGCCTAATGTATACCCGGTTTCACTCTGCCAGCCCAGGCAAGTTGACCAACTGGACTCTTACTGGACCAACTGGACACCAACTGGACTCTTGATCGAAACTGTAACCCGTAACCGACGAAGGTACATACTTAAAAGACGAAACTTGTAGAAACAAATCAAAAGTTGTTCGAGCTGGAAAAATGTGTCTGTCTTTCATTTGTCATCTGTTTTATGGTTCGGTGGGGGAAATGTGCTGGGGGGGGGGGAGGGGGGAGGGAGGAAGAAACCCCTTATCTAGTGTAACACAGCTGCGGGGATTGCGTTGGTTGTTTCTGAAGCCATGCGCTCTCTGTTTTTCAAATTTTCGAAACAAGGATGTGTCTTTCATCATTGTCCTTAGGGAAAGCATCAATAACCTCTAAAAATAAACTCATTAATTACTCTTAAGCCATTTTAAATTTACTTACGCCCGCATAATAAATCATGCTGTTGATGGGGCAAGGAAAAAAAAAAGGTGTAGCGTCACATAATATTGCATAAGCCTATTTTACATGTTGCGCGTTCCTCCTTTTATAGATTCTTTAATGAGGGGTGGGTAAGGAACAAAGTGAAATAAAATATGTGAGCCGTGAAAAAAAAAAATCGTTGAAAGGCGTTGTTGACCTGGCCAAGTTTACCGGCGCTAATCGCAATTTTAATATTGCCACCGTGAGACAAGAAGGTTTGAAACCCGTGAACATTCAGGACGAAAAAAAAAAATCACTGTTGACAAATTTGGAACTGTTGTCATTTTACGGTCAACTCTTGATATGCATCGCACGTAAAACGTGTTTTTTTTTTCTTTTTTGCGTGTCGTGTCCGTGTAGCTGCTCTTGAGGCAAGACAGTTAGACTTAAGTGAATCGAAATTAAATGGAGGTTTGCGGAAGCGGAATCACACAAAAAGCCTATAAGGGTGAAGGGACCCTTTACGTTTTTGCCATAGAAAGCAGTTATATCAGAGCAAAAAAGGCTGCCACCAAGTTCGTGGACCGAACCGTGATCACTCAAGCGTAACTGACAACATCGAGGTGTCAGTTCAGATTGAGTGATCACGGTTGGGACGGAAAACTTGGTGGCAGCCAGTTTGGCTCTGATATCACTACTTTCTATGACAAACACTTGATGGGTCCCTTTACCCTTATGGGGTTTTTGTATGATATCACCCCTTTTGGTCGTTTTATGGTTTTGCTTTAGTGTAAGTATTGATTGTGAGCTTCTATGAAAATATTGTAAATCGTTTCTTGAACAGCCTGAAGAAAATCGTAACTTTGGTATAATTAATGGTGGCTGATGAATTATATTTCCAATAAAGTGGCCGTTGTATTCATTTGATTGGGAAACAACTGAGCACGATTAAGTTAGTTTCGTTTAGTTAAGGTCTATCGAGATTATTTTTCTGTTTCTTTTTTGTTTTTTGTTTTACTCAAGGAGCGGTAACTCTTAACGGATTAACGGCCCTGATTCAATGGTCTCTAACGTTTGACCGCATTGCGTACAGAGTTAAAACTGGGTCACACATTTTGACCCGGTGGTCCGAAGACCCACTGATGCAGTTTACCCGGTGACCCGACGTGATCCGAAGTTAGCCAGCCGATCCAAGTGACCCAACTTTCTAAAAAAAATCTATATATATATTAGGCTTGTGAGGATGCATCTTTTGGGATCAGACCATACCAGGGATCATGACAAGCAAAATTCATCGTACATTATAATGAAAGATGGCGAGCAGGTTCGTTCTTGCCACGGGAGCAGGTCCATTCTAGGCTCGGTAGCAAAGAAAAAGGGTGAGCGGTCGACATTGTGAACGGAATGTTTGAATGTTTTTAATTTGGGCCGTGACCCGAAGTCATGCGCCCACCTCAAACAATAATACACCACAAAAAGTGACAGTACCACACAATAGAGATTGATTTTTGATTTCATTACGCAGGAAAGAGGCCCAGAGCCATGCAACCTGTGACTAACCAAACGTGACTACAACTTCAAAGGGATCAAAGGGTATAGTGAGCGTTAACCACTCCTGGTCATCTGCCCGAAGCCCTAAGGCCCATGACTACAACTGTACAATACCAAACAATACACATCCACACAATAAGAAAACATCTGAAACAACACGTACTCTTTCTCTGTGAACGGATGTGCCCTGTAACAATCATTGCTTCAATAATGTAGGATAATGCAGAGTTGAATAGTGCAGAATTGGTTTGAGTAACAATCACTGCATGCATGATCATTGTTGCAGGCCTATCGTGCTTGATATCGAAACGGAGAAACGGACAATTCAGCCACACTGAGAATAAGAGTTGCGCCCTCTCTACTGGAAACACTATTTACTTCTCTATGAACACCAAACACCAAGGGTCCCAAGGGAGGGGGAGCAGGGATTGGTGGGGGGGGGGAAATTCTGACGACACAATGACGGTGGCGGGAATGCAGGGGGGGGGGGGGGGGATGAGGGGCCGGGGAGGGAGCGGGGAGGACAGACCACACAGTGGGGGGATTCAGGGTCCCAAGTAAAGTATTTCGCTCGCACATGCGGGGGGGGGGGGGCCTACAATTAGTTCGTTATGAAACCGACACGATTAAAAGAGAATATACAGGATGTTTAGAATTAGTGCCCTATTTTTAAACGTTCATAAAAAATTAACAATGAATGCAATGTAATCCGTTTTCGTCCGTCGGAAGCAAAACTACAAAACCTTTTACTCGGAGAATATACCTTCATAAATTTCTAGCGGCAGTTAACCAATGGAAAGCCACTAAACGGCAGCTCCCATCCAATCACGCCTCATATAACAGAGGAAAAACGAGTACTCGGTATTGTATCAGATAAAACTGTCAGCTTCGTCCCTCCATGTTGTTGTTGAATTAAAATTATTCTTAACGCATAACAGCGCTTAACCTATGCACTATGCAGTTTTCTGA
>JAHWFP010032187.1:3862-36775 GCA_023313725.1 Lithobius niger
TCATGCACCGTTTACAACACCGGTATACGATTTGGTCACTCATGCACTGTTTACAACACCGGTATACGATTTGGTCGCTCGTGTGTATGTCCATGTTTCACCGAATTAAGTTTCTTCAAGTCAAATTTTTTTTTGCACACTGGCTAACAAAGAGAGATTTTCGTTTACTTCACTAACTCAATCAGCGCATCCTGCTACTCAAATCGCAGGATGCACCGTTTTAAAGATTGGCGCGCTCACGCACCATTGCATGAAACAATTTGTTGCTGGCTGTGGCCGTTCTACGCACGGGCAGTGTTAGATACACCGTTTTAAAAATTGTATGGTCAGGCCTATCTTTTGTGTGTCAACACGGCGTCAAATTAAGTTTCTTTGAAAACCTGTTTTTAAACCTATTAATTCGTCTGGTTATGCTTAGTGAACACTCATGTCAGTCTTACAACGGTGTGTTGTCATTCGCTTCGCTCACTCAATCAGCGAAGTGACTCAAATCCCCCCCCCATCCTTCCTTTTTAATGGTCGGATAAATTTTATTAAAGTTTTCCGAATTCTTTCATAATAATGTGTAAACTACTCTAATTCATTGTTCTTTTTGTGTTTATGACTGTTTTAAAGGGCCCGTTATTAAAATATACATGATATTAGCACTATAATTGACCACGTGCACGATTATCAGATAATTTTTTCACCTTTCGTCCCTCCATCCTGTTTTTATTGCAGTGTGGTATTCCATTTGAAAATATCACTCCGGCCTACAGATAATTTTTCTCAACCACTCGTTGCATTCCCAATTAGCCGACATAAATCCATCGTCTTTATTTTCTCTTTAATGACTGATCTTTACAAATTTGTTTTTACTTCATTAATATGCCTAACATGCTTTCTGTTTAAATGTAATTCGTATTTTTTTACAGATTTAATTTGTTTTTACCACATACACGTTTAGAATTTTTCATAGTTGATTTTTTTCCCCTAATGACTGGATACCCTAACTTTTTTTTTTCTA
This sequence comes from Lithobius niger, assembly GCA_023313725.1. Classification (NCBI taxonomy): domain Eukaryota; kingdom Metazoa; phylum Arthropoda; class Chilopoda; order Lithobiomorpha; family Lithobiidae; genus Lithobius; species Lithobius niger. The sequence continues at coordinate 4,869 of JAHWFP010032187.1, forward strand.
ATGACTGATCTTTATTAATTTGCAGGTCCATCCCCTGTGGTTGTGCAATAAGCACGACGATGACGAGCTACACAAGTACGATCGAGTCGTAGTCGTGAAACTCGAAAAACCTGGGATGGAACCCAAGCCTTGCCTCTCGGCTTATGGAAAAGTAAGAACTTTTATATATAATGTTTTAAAATTATTATTTCGTTTGTAGACAAGGTTCAGACAAAACCTGAAAAAAAAAGTAGGGAAAAGCTGGAAGGCTTAGGAAAAACGGAAATAGAGCGAAAAGTCTTCGGAAATTTTCAGGGAATATAACTTGAACAAACCCTTTGAAAATTAGGAAAAATGCAGGTAAATACTTTTTCTAATGCCTAGAAATACCTTTGTATCCAATCTGTAAATTTTTCCGAAACTTAGCCGCAGCAATTATACTGTCCATTGAACGCTTTAGCGTGACACGGGTACGGTGCGTTTCTCTTCGTTGCAGTGCTTAAGCAGTTGGATAAAGGGCTGGTTCTTTTCCCTACAATTTAGCTACAATTTGCTGCACTATGACGCATTGGTAAGGATTGAATTGACGGCCGACAAAGGTTGAATTGACTTGCCTAGATTTTATTTAATTTGATTTGATTTTAAGTGCTTTGTTTTGAACTGATGTGATTAAAACTGAATTTCAAGAGTTCACAAAAACTGAAACTAGTTATACTCGATTTCAGACCCAAATTCCCTATTATCGTCTAAATTTTTGTCAGTTTCCTAAATATTGCCGTAATTTATTTGATATTGCGCTGGATGTAAGATGAATTGGATGGAATTAAATAGAGCTGGTCAAAGTGGTAGTAGTAATGGCGTCTGAAGTAATGTTGCAAACCTGAGCCATACAGGAAAGCCAAATGGGGGGAATATACCTATAATTCCACCCAATTCATCGAATCTAGGAAAAAAAAGCCAAGGAAAAAAAAGCCGCGGAAAAAAAAGCCTGGAAAAAAAAGCTGATGGAAAAAAAAGCCCCGGAAAAAAAAGCTGATGGAAAAAAAAGCCGATGGAAAAAAAGCGGCGGAAAAAAAGGCCGTGGAAAAAAAAGCTGATGGAAAAAAAAGCCGATGGAAAAAAAGCCGTGGAAAAAAAAGCCGATGGAAGAAAGAACGTGATAAAATCCTGGTTCAAAATTTACAAAAATACTACCTAAATATAGTTACGTGTGTATTAATCATTCATTAGCTGCATGTTGCTCGATCAAGGTCACCTTCGGAATCCCGAAAAGGAAAAGAAGTCACAAGTTTTCTCCCAAATTCCTTAGCTGCGGAGGTGGTGGGGGAAAGGGTCGTCCTCATTTTGGTCGTGTGTCTAAATTATTCACTTTTTTTTTGCAGTGCAGGGGGGGGGGAAGGAGAGGGTGGCCGGAAAGGGATACGATCCAGGAAAAAATATTAAAAAGTTTGTAGAGAAATATCAAAATAACTCTAAAAACAAAAAAAAAAAAGGTGAAGGAGTTCGGGAATAAAAGTATGCTTTCCGGAATTTTCTTTTAGTTGGCCAAGTTACCAAATCCTATCCAAATTATGGCGGAAACTTTTCCATCAGCTTTTTTTTCCGCGGCTTTTTTTTCCAAGGCTTTTTTTTCCATCAGCTTTTTTTCCAGGCTTTTTTTTCCGCGGCTTTTTTTTCCCAGGCTTTTTTTTCCGGTCACCAATTCATCTCAGGTCCAGCACAATATCAGGTAAATTTTAGCATCATTAGGAAATTAGAGAAGATTTAGACGATGTGGGTGTATTTGGAGGGAAATTCGGTGAACCGGTTTCGATTTTTGTGAACCCCTTCACTTCAGGTTAAATCAATTCAATTCCAAGTCATTGCCATGTTTCAATGCAATTCAGTTCACTTCCGTATTCTTTATTTGCTAATTCAAATCCATTCCAATCAATTTCTTTCCAATCTGACAAATCGGAAAGGGGAGGAGGGAGGAATGGGAGTGAGGAGGGGAGGAGGAATTGGTTGCTCTTATACTCCCCTCTCCCTTCCCATGCCACTTCCCCCTCCCCCTTTCAGATTCATCAGAATGAATAGTGGAATGGACTTGAAATGGCAATAAAGAATATGACAATGACCTGAATTGAATTGAAACATGGCAATGACTTGGTTGCAATTGAACTTGATTCGTGAATTCGAGCAGTAATTGATCTGAAAAAAATTGTTTCTCAATAGAATCTAGATTGATAAAAATGGGCTGGACTTGCCGGTTGTTTAATGTGTATGTAACAAATCTCAAATCTCTGTTGAAATGAAGTTAAGCCCATCATTAACTGAATAAGTGTAGGATGGTTATGGACTGGCGGAACCATGCTAGGAAGAAAATTACTAGTTCACCATCATACCAGCCTGTTGGAGCTTTAACTACAGATACAGCAATGATGGAACTCGGCTTAGGTATATTACTAAAACCCAAATCGTGTGTTTCGAATCTGTAGAAAAGTCATATCTTGCTTGGTGTTGTTGCTTTATACGATTAATACAAATAAGACAAGAGTAATGAATGTGATGAAGAAGTTCTCCGAAATAGAAAAATGGAACACGTTAACTGCCTCCCTGTTAAAGGGGGATTGCCACCAAATGACAAGCTGTATCATCTACAGCCAGTTACCGCTATCTCGTTCTGTCTATACCACACGCCATGGCTGTTTGCTGTGACGTGCATATCACGTGACTGGGCTAGTCCAATCAGACGGCCAAACAGCCGTTGTTCTCGTTCGTCATTGGCTAACTCATGATGACGTCACGGCAAACAGCCATTGTGTATGGTTAGCCCTTGCGAAGGAACACACGAATAAATGTCTTTTTTACACAACAAACAAGCCACGTGCCTCCTTAATTATTGAGTCCAAAGTTGTTGCATCCACGTGCACCAGGGAGCAAGCGGTAAAGTTAAGCCTAACGACATCACGGGCACGTTTTTCTACGTATCCACAGTTTTTAAACGTAGATTTTGAACCGCTAGGTGGGCGCTATCTAGTGACAGTGATATCGTTAACCATGGCCGCTTGTTCCCCGGTGCACGTGGAAGCACCAACTTTACATTTAGTAATTAAGGAGGCAAGTGGCTTGTTTGTTGTGTAAAATGAAATTTCTTTGTGGATCCCTTTGCCTGTTGAAATCAAGTGCTACATAGAAGTAAATAATGGTAGATTGCGCTGTACTTATCATTCGATGAATAGGCACCTTTAACTCTTGCAAAGGCAGTTAGCATTCCTTGTACCCGTAACGTCAAATAACAAGATGGCCGGGTGGTACTTAACTCGTAAATTATTTGGCTTCTCTATTTTATGTCATTCCATTATGTCATTCCAGGAAAATGGAAAGCTTCTAAAATGGAAGAATTCTTCCCAAGTTAACTGGCTTAATTCTCAACTTTCCTCCCCCCCCCCCCCAAAAAAAAAAAAAAAATAAATTACAATGCTGAAAAAAACAGGAAGATGAGACAAATCCGCCGAATTTTTCCTAACTTTTCGGCAACAAACAAAAATATTGCCGAGTCAGAAGCTCACTCAAAGCGAAGAATATATTTACCCCTTGGCGAAAGACATTGTAGTATAGTATAACGACTTCAAACGGTGAAAAAACTTGGCGGTAATCCTTAATAAGTTTTATTTTGGGGAGATATAACATCCATTTAAACCCTTGTGTTCGTCCAGTTTTTGTCCTTTTGCCATTTTTTAAAGACATAAAGGGCAGAACTAGCCAAACAGCGGAAATAATACACGTAGTACGTAATTATAACGTAGTACAGTAAGACACCTTTATGCACTTACGTTTCGTCGGAGTGGCATGACCAGGATTCGAACTGGCAACCCAATCCGTTCCCAGATCCCTGACATATGTCCCTCCTTCTCTGGCAATATCGATAAAGGCGGATTTCAGTGATCTGGGGACGAATTGGGTTGCCAGTTCGAATCCGGGTCATGCCACTCCGACGAAACGTAAGTGCATAATGGTGGCTTACTGTATACTACGTTATTTCTGGTGTTCGATTTTGGCTGTTTGGTTTGTTTTCTTATATTTATTTATAGGTACATTCATCCCAATGCCATTTTTCTAATGCCATTTTGCTAATTTAATAGCATCCTATACGATTATAGGATCCTTTGCGCGCTTATAATAACCGTGACGTTTCAGTTGTGTGCATGTACTCATTTGTAATCGTTTGTTAATAATTAGCATGAGATCAAAAATCTAAAAGACTAATACAGTAAAAATTAAAATTATTTATGCCAATAGATCGCCGAAGAAAAATGGTAAAATACTAGCCTAAAAAAAATTATAAATTGTGACGTTAGAATACGAAAATCTTTCCGGTTTGTGACGACACAATTTTTGCGGTCATGCTATTTCGTGTACTATCTCAGTCGGCCTTGTGTTACTACGTCGAGTCTCGCGAAACGAATTCAGTGCCGCAATTAAGAGGGGTGCAAAAGGGTGCAAGGCAGTCGGGCCCAGGAGGCAAGTGGGCCCTAAATTCAAGTAGGGGCCCAAATTTGTACAAAAAACTACTGTGAAATAGGTCACAACACGGCACCCAAAGTTGTTACGCTCTTTTGGGGCCTGAATTTTACTCTTGCACCTCCCTTTGAAAAAGTCTAGTTGCGGCACCGAAACGATACGATGGTAACTTGCGCGGATGGCGATCTTCTCGTGGCTGTATTTAGGCAGGCGGAATGTAACTTTGAATGGACACCAGGCCTGCCTTATAACAACCACGCGGAGATCGCAATGCGCGCATTTACCAGATTCAAGGTCGGCTGGGGTGGTAGCAGCGAGGAACGTATAGCTGCTGTCTCGGTTGGCTTTGGGAAGAGTACACGAAACAGCATCAAGTTAAAGATTGTGTCCTCACAAACCGGAATGATTCTTGTATTTTACCATCACAATTTATAATTTTCTAGGATAGTGTCTTATCATTTTGCTTCGGCAATCTATTGGAATAATTAATTTTAATTTTTACCGCATTAGTCTTTTAGATTTTTGATCTCAAGGTAATTATTAGAAAATTAGTATATGCACACAGAGATGAAACGTCATAATTATTGTAAGCACGCAAAGCATCATATACTGCGGGACGCAGTAAATAAAGTTAACAATTATTCAACAGAAAATCTTCTAGACCCCTTTTAAAACGGATTTTTAGCTAGGGAAAGACTAAAGGTAAGGAAATAGACCTTTGGGGCCGTACTTGATGTGGTGCATCGAGAAAAATGGCGCTGGGAGGTATATCCCTTTAAGTCTTTAAAGATATGGTGGATGGAACATACTTTTAACACCATGGCTGTAGCCTGAACATTTTTAGCCCTTCATTAATTACCGAACAATTTTTTTTTGTATTTCACAGGCCAAGCGGGCGATTCAGCGGGGAGCCACAGCAGTTGTGTTTGACGTCACCGAAAACCAACAAGCGGCGCAGCAGGTAACTGATTGCGTGTTTGGTATTATTATGGGATATTGGCCACGTGCTTAATTCCGTCCAGGTACTTAAAAGCGCGGGCCTCTTATCAAGTTGAGGTTCGTGCATTTAGATTACATTTATTGACTTCCTGCCTGGCTTGTTAGTAACTTGTCGGCCCGAAACAAGCCCAAAACTGAATAATGCATCGGCCTTATCTCGCTACATGCTAACATTGGCGCCAAAATTATTAAAATCGTTAATAAATTTCGTGGCCGGCACGCTCTACTCGTTTGTACAAATAAAGTTGAGTCATTGCGTTAGATATTGTAATTCGCAATAAAATTACGCGATTAAAGAAGTAGTGCTTTTCCGCCAATGCTGGAAGTGTCGCTGCAATTAAATGCACTTCCGTCTAGCATCCGGGGATGCGGCGAAAGCCAGTGTGAGGTGAAACAACTTTCCCAGGGGCGTCACTGCCAATAACTGACATAAACAGGTTACTAGCTGAAAACGGTGATGTTTGATGCACCGTTTGAAACAATGGGACGGGTGGCTCTCTCATGTTTGTTTCAGAAGGCTTGTATCCCGTCTATGTGTTTTTGAGCACACTAGATAACAGACGCTGATTTTCGTTCGCTTCGCTCACTCAATCAGAGCCTCCCTGCCCCAGACTCCATCCACTTACATATAAATATTTCTAGCAGAAATAAAGAAATACGCCTTTGTACATCTAAGTCCACACCTTTATTAATCAGCCCGCCGGTTTTGTAATTTTCGTGGGAGAGGCAGAACGTAAATAGTTTTCAATATTGAACCGAATCACTAATTCTTTTATTTAAATCGTCCACAATGACAGAATCTTTAGCAAGCTGTTAATGCCTCATATACCTGAAGCATTGTTTTATCAATTAAAAGTTAAGGTTAGGCTTTTATGGTGTTCTAATGATGTTAGCGTTAAGTTAGATTTAAGTAAGATACTATGTTGAGCGCATGACCTAGGGTCCTTATGTTCTGAATAAATAAAAAAAAATAAAATCAGTTAAGTTTTCAGTTTATTGTCATGAATCATTCTGTTCACAATCATCGAACATCCTCATTATTAGAAGAGATTGTTGTGAGTGGTCATCAGCCATTCCGCATTATTTGTGTAGGCTGGTGGCTCAGTGGCCGTTGTGCCCGTTACACAACACTGACTGCACTACAAGTAGTTTTTATTAATGTAGATAATACAGGGCGAGGGAAAAGTCTGGTCACACGCAAATAACTGCCGATATAATGGTCCTATGTTAATTCTGAATACATATTTGTAATGTATGTCAGACATGGGGAAGCCAATGAAGATATTTTCAATGACCTTGAAAAAAGCATTCAAGGTCATCACCATTGTATCTTCCAAACGGCGCAAGATACAGCAAAAAAGTGAATGACAAAGGTGTACGCGAGCATCAAACATGACAAACTACGAAAACAGATTGAAAATCGGAGCATAATTGCAATAGTTATGAGGAAAACAAAATAGCAACGAAGTCTTCCCTGAACGTTTTAACTGCCATGCAGTGAAGCTTAGGGGCTGCCTCTACAAACGAATGCACTATGTGATGCGAGTCTTTCCTGCGTCAATCAACGCAAGTGAACGAGTGCAGTTCAGTATGCAATTAAAGAAAACAACGTATGATACGGATTAGGTCTAAATTGCGCCATCATTCACAACACAGAAAGCCACGTTCGGTATGTGATTATTTCCTGGTTTTACATTTAGTATTTTTTTTCCAGCGCTTATGCCCCTTTGAGTGACATCCAGCCCGGTTGCCACAATCGCCTAAACGCATTGCTGTTACGAATGCCCATACTTCATTTCCGAAGGCAGAAAAACTTTTTTTTCTGGGGAAGAGGGGGTGGTCGAAAACTACATCCCACTTTTCGCCCCCTGCTACTATAAAACGTACGACCAATTATTGTTAAGAGATGATTATTTTTCTTGTGTTGTGAAGTGTATGGTACCATAATGAAAAAAAAAATATTTGTAGTAAACAGCGAATAAATCGAATTTTTCAAAGATTTTCTCCTCGTTCTTTGGGGCACTTTCATTCCTGTTCCTCTCAGCCGCCCCCCCCCCCCTCAGTTATATTTATGTCATGTCTTCCAGTCGGTAACATGTACGTTTGAATAATGCTACAATTAGCCTACTACTACAAGGTAAAATTCCTCGCCACCACCAAAAAAATCAAAACGTTATTTGCGCATACGAATGCCCACACCTTTAAACCTATTTTCCCACCTGACCACCTTATTTTCGGCGCATTCTGATCGTAGGCCTATCCTGCATTTTTCTTGAAACGTATTTCCTGAAAAGAAAAGCTGATGAAAGTATTTTGTTTTGAAGGGGTGGGGGGGGGGTTACGTGCGTTGTCCTAGGTGGCGGAAATATAAATCTATCTTTGCCAGTGAGCAAGTGACGTTAATTCATCTTGTCAATTATTTCCTGTTAACCATAAACTTATAATTTACCCTTTAATGGAAGTAATCTGTAATGAGATAATGATTTAAGAAGCTGTTAAAAACTGCGGGGTTTTCGAAAGTCAGGGGTTTTCCCACCTCTGGGTTTAAGTGAGGGCATTCGTAACGGCAAAACGTTTTTGTCATTGCTGGGGGTGATCGTTGCGACCGGCCTGGAAATCACTCAAAAGGGCATTAGGCTTCGGCCAAAAAAAAATAAATGTAAATTCAGAAAGTAATCACATACCGAACGTGACTCTCTGTGTTGTGTTAGGCCTAATCCGTATTCGTGTTCGTTTACTGCAATCTGAAATTTAACTGCACTCATTGCTGTAGGAAAGACATGGCTCGCATGCACTCGCTTGTAGAGGCAGCCCCTGTGCTTCACTGCATGGCAGTTAAAACGTTCAGGGAAGACTTTGTTGCTATAGCGTTTTCCTCATAACTATTGCAATTATGCTCCGATTTTCAATCTGTTTTCGCAGTTTGTCATGTTTGATGCTCGCGTACAACTTTCTAATTAACTTTTTTGCTGTATCTTGCGCCGTTTGGAAGATAGAATGCAGATGACCTTGAATACTTTTTCCAAGGTCATTGAAAATATCTTCATTGGCTTCCCCATACCTGACTAACATTACAAACATGTCTTCAGAATTAACTCAGGACCATTATATCGGCAATTATTTGCGTGTGACCAGACTTTTTTGCTCACCCTGTATATATATATATATATATATATATATATATAATATATATTTGTAATTATATATACAGGTTATTTCACAGAAAGTGTCCTTTAAGCTTTTTCAAAATTAATTTTTTTTAATTAGGTTTATGTGAACTTAAATTTTCATTATTTTGATTCACAAGCATTTCTGATACATTTCCCTCGAGATTTCCGGTTTTATTGAAACAGCCAGGATTTTACAAATTTCGTTTTCGTTTTTTTTTTCCCAGCTCCTTTCTCACGAAATCAAACACCCGGTTTTAAAAAGACCTGTAGTCGTGATGCAAGACAAACAAGCGGCCAAACTCATGGAAATCATACGGACTCAACGCAAAGCGACGGCCAGAATTGTACATTCTTTCAGCGTAGTAGAGCCAGAACAGGTAGGCAAAAAAAAAAGTTAATTATTTATTTATTTACTAGAGGAAGCCCGTGCTACGGACGGCTTGTTTCACTTCGCTCACTCAATCAGCGCTTCCTCTGACTCAAATCACATGCGCCGCTATTATGTTACTACTCACTGCACTGTTGGTTACGCATGCACTGCAGTTGTAACTTGTGACACAAACTTGCAAAAGGTGCCATTATAAATTTGAAATAATCATTTTTTGTTTGTTTTTGTTTTGTTTATATGTGAAGTAAAATTGTGTAGTTGTGCACACCGAAAAAGAAAACGAAAAAAATACCAAAGAAACACAATATAATACGAAGAAAAAGAAGAAAAACTCACCAATTACCAACACAATTACCTAACTTAGAAAAAAATAATGAGGAAACAAACACATACATGCTTAAATTTCCAATGTTCAAAAAATATGGACTTCAAGAACATCAATTCCTTTGGTTTTTTAAAGCAAAATATGTAAAAGTAGTAAACGGACTGCATTAAAAACTGTGTTTGTGATACACAAGATACACTAATCTGAGAAAGAAAAAAATACAACCGCCTCAAGTGGGACTCGAACCCAGGACTTTATGCTGGCTAGGCCGAGTGTTCTAACAACTGATTACAGGCTCCATGTCTTTGTATGTTTGTGACCTTTACGTCACCACTGAGAAAGGCTAAGCTCGACTGTAGCCTGTTTTCAGGATCCGACCTGGTAGGACAGAGGTTCGATCCGCCCCGGACTACTCAGTCCTGAATTTGAGGCACAGTTGGGGTCGTTGTCTTTTGTTTCTTTCTCAGATTAGTGTATCGTGAGTGTATCACATTAAACACAAGACCAGTCTTTAATGCAGACGGTTTTCTTCGTTTACCCATTTTCTTGTGATTTATTCTTTATTTCGAGCAGAATATTTCTCAATAAAAAGTAAATTTTGAATACAGAAGTAAAATTAAATGGAAAAATGATTACTACTTCCAGGGCTCCCAGCCAACTCCAATGGATAAAAAATCGGAAATATAGGATTGTTTTGTTAAAAAATAGGATCTTTATATAGAGCAGTGGCATTTGCCGCCATATTGGCACCAGTATGGGTTTTGGAGGGCATAACTACAAGGTGCACTACATAAAAATGGAGGGAAAACAAGGAAGAGCGGATTTTTTTGGCTTAAAATAACGTTGTTTTCTCCAACAACAAAAATCGCTCGTTTTAGGTCTAAAATCACTCTTAACAGCATCGGCTTCAGTATGACGCCCTTCTGTTTCTCTCTGCAGTGCCCCTTGCAGCTGACCCATTAAGGCACCAGTATAGAGTTATATACAATAATACTACGTCGTGTCACTGCTCTATAGGAATATCAAACAAAATTTAAAGGAGATTTATAGGAATTATTAGCCTGGATGCAGTGGGATGCCGAACGTGTTGTATTACTGGATAGCAAAATATTTTTGGTTGTACTACAGTACAGTAGGAGTTAAAAATCTATTTTGAGAGAACAACACGGTCGGCACATGCTTTACTTTTTTGCTCTGCCCACTGTCCACCCCCTCCCCTCCCAATTCCCAAGTGTTCTGATTGGATGTAGCTTGGACACCCCTTTAGAGTCCCGTGACACCTGTCGTTCAGAACACGGACATGTTCTCAAACAGAGTCTCTTCGACTTCTGTAAGAAAACGTAAACTGGACCCGTTTGGTTGAAAACCACGCAAATTTTCGCACAAACACGCACGCACACATAAAAAAAAAAGAAATGGAAATATTGAAAAGCAAACCGAACAAAAAAAGATCCTCTCTCTGCCAATTCCCAGCACGACGAACCATTTCTTTGACCATAATTCCGTCTTTTTCCTCTTACGTCCGGAATAAATCACCATTCTTAGTTTTATTTCCGTCGTTTCGGCTTTTTAATGACTTTTTGACTGCGTTTTTCGTCTCGACCCTCCCAGCTAAGGAGCACGAGCTTTGCCCACGACACGCAACGCACAAAAAAAAAGGCACCAAAATCCTCCAAAGTGAGCTACTTTAAAACCCCTATGACTCCCTCTCGCAGGCCTCCATCAAACAACAGTTTAAAAAAATCGGTCAAAACCAAAACTAGTTACTAGAAAAGTTTGATGAATTCCAAAAGAGTTTCCTCCATGCAAAGTGCCGGGTGGCATCATGACGAAAATAAGGCCAACTGAAATTCCCATTCCTTGTCACAAGGCCGACTGGGAAATAAACCATCAGGTTGCACTTCCCAGTTTCAGGCTACTTTGATACACACTTGTAAGTAAACATAATCAGCCATAGCATATGGGGAACCCAGCAAAAACCAGGGTGGGTCCAGATAGACGAACATAACAAACCATTTGTCGTTTTCCCCAAACGCTGCGACGGGAGTATGTTTACTTATCTTCTTCTGCAGCTTCGTTTCTGTTCACGTATATTTGTAACTTTTACCACATACGGGTTAAGGATATGTGTTGGCGGATGGTGGGGGACGGACAAACATAACAATTTAAGTGCGTTGGTAGTACTTCTTACATCTAGATGTCCCTTTCAGGCTACGGTTGAATATTCTGAAATTTATAACTCTGATTTCATTTTTCTCGCTCTTACGTTTTTGCTTTGAGATCGAATTTTGGTCCTTTGGGGAATGGAACTTTCAAATGTCTGCATATTCGGAGCACTGTGTCGACAACACAGGAAGACTAATAACAACATATTTTTGGGTTAACTAAACTAGGGGATCACAGAGCACTTTAAAGACGCCTTTTTACCTTTTCAACTCCTAGATGCAGCATCGTAGAATCTTCGAGCAATATACAGAAAATGGCGGTAAATTAAAAAAAGAAACAACACTTAGCTGCAGCGCCGTCATTTTTCATAACTAAAACGATATCACGTGACCCGCATCAGCCTATTGGATGACGGAGATTCTAGATCGTGGATGCTGTGTTTAGAATATGGGCAACGCTATCAAAAATGGTGAACCGGCGCCATTAAGTTCGTTGACCTGTTCGGCTGCCGATACACCAAGAGCTACTGTTTTCATAAATGAGTTCTTGGGTGAACTAAATTATGGAATCACAGATCGCTTTCTTAAGCTCATCGAACTGCTCAGCTACCGATTGCACCAAAGGCGACTGCTTGCATGCGCCACTTGTTTTAGAACGAACTTGCTGGATGCATCTACGAGCAACATGGTGGCCAGTGCTACGAAAGAGGTGTTTGGAGAACGTATGCTCACTATCGTATAGAGCAGTGACACGACGTAGTATTATTGTATATAACTCTATGCTGGAGCCTTAATGGGTTAGCTGCAAGGGGCACTGCAGAGAGAAACAGAAGGGCGTCATACTGAAGCCGATGCTGTGAAGAGTGATTTCTTAGACCTAAAACGCACGATTTTCGTTGTTGGAGAAAACAACGTTATTTTAAGCCTAAGAAATCCGCTCTGCCTTGTTTTCCCTCCATTTTTATGTAGTGCACCTTGTAGTTATGCCCTCCAAAACCCATACTGGTGCCAATATGGCGGCAAATGTCAGTGCTCTATGTTCGTCATCACACTTGCATTACGCTTACATTGTCAAGGGTGTTGGTAAGCCTATACATACGTGTATCACTTATAGTCGAAGGACATGTTATTGCCTTCTTTTAGTGTGGTGGCGCCATTCTTACTGAGTACAGTCTCCATCATTTCTTAATTATGCTTATAAACATAACCCTGGGGAAGAAAAACTACACGTCCGCCATCTTCAGTTAAAAAAAAAACCGGATGCAAACCTATTTACGTTGCCTTTTGGACTTATATGTCAGACTGCCTGAGAGGGGAATCGAACCCACGACATTTGAAATCAAAGGCCAAGGTCCTACCGCTCAGCTATACTGACACAGCCAAAAGGAAACGTCCATAGGCAGCATTTAACACGAACACATATACATGAAACATACACTTTTCCAATCGCCACTGGAGGGACGCTTAACTGCGCGCCACACACCAGTGAAACCGAAAGGAACACACCAGAAAGCGTGAAATAATGGTTTTAAACGGGACGGAAAGCTAATTGGTTCGAGATTGGTTAAATAAAGCATATTTTAACCAATCGCGAGCCCATAGGCTTTCCGTTCCGTTTTTACGCCATCTTTAGTCAATGGATTCAGTGGATAAACCGCCTCAAAGAGCCGATGAATCTGATGATCCAGTAATGACGTCACGACTTTAATGAGCTGTATCAACCGTGCTGAGCTGTTCGGCAAGTTTCAGAATTTCTCAAAGATAAGGGAAAACTTGGTGCCATTGGTTCATCTACATAATCTACATCATAAGACTGAAGAAATCAAAACTACTATTATTAAGCACTACTTTTTAAGAGTTAAGTAAGAACCAACGGCACCGAGCATCTGGTAAGAGGGAAACATTGGAGGAAGCTTTTCAGGACATCATGCTTCTCGAAAGGGAAGCTTCAAGACCGCCTTGAGCCTCCTTTATTTCCGCCAACATGAACATTAAAGAATATGATAGTGTTCATTAGAAGTGATCATTAGAAAAGGTAGGGGGGATGATTAGCCGGGGAGGGCGGGCGGTGATTTGAGTGACAGGATGCGCTGATTGAGTGAGCGAAGCAGACGAATATCAGCTTTTATTAGCCACTGTGCGGGAAAACTTTTTAGAAACTTCATCCGGTCGAACTTGGACATACATATGAGGTACCATGCCCCCTAACCAGTGTTGAAACCGTGCATTCAACACCGTTTCAGCTAGTATTTAATAAATTCCAATTAATATTTGCGTGTTGCTTGCCCACCACTCATTAACAGCTAACAAGTGGTAGCTAGTTTATGTCACCGTAAATGCCTTCCCTAAATAAATAAGCCGAGTGTGGTTGAGTTAGGGACACGGTGGAGGAGACATAGAATTTTAATAATTGAGCCGAAATGCTAGCCCGTGCTAGGTTTGGGGTCTTGAATTGGAATGCTTCAAAGTTAGCTTAGCAAGCAACCTTTTCCTGGTAGTGACGGTCTAGCTAGGTGGATCAGTGTAAAGGCTGGTATGACCGGAAGTTTGCACAACATCTATGATAGTGTCCCAGGACTCGTGTGGCCATCGGGACCAACCAGCAAGGCCCCTGTCAGTCCTAATCTGGATGGCGACTCAAAGCTACAGGGCCAATCGTGATGCTGTGCTGGCTTCTGTCAGTACAGTCAAGATCGGATTGGGTTGGGTCGTGTGCCCGTCTGTCAATGATACATTTTCCCTTGAGAATAGGCGCCCTGGCAACCTATGATTTGATTTAGTATTAACATAAGTTTTAACATTACCTGTTCCTTATTTTCTTTTGACATCAGTTGAAAAAGGCGGAAATATACAACGAAAAGAGGGTAACTAGAAAACGGTAATATTGCAACACAGATCACATCGCTCGAGTCGAATAGATACCTTCACAACACAGATGACGAAACATTCGTCCAAGCCGAAACTATCTTTCTTTGGTCAACTTTGCCGTTCTAAGTTATGAGAACAGTTTTTTTTTTTTGGCGTAATGATGAACCCTAAAAAACCTATTAATTTGTGAAATTATTTTGCTTGGGTTGTTTTAACTTGAAAACGTCCCAAGACAAATAATTTCACAAAATAATAGGTTTTTTTTAGGTTTATCATTTACGCCCCTGAAATTTGTAATGAATTTTTCCAATAAAATGCCTCAATTCCCCCTCCCCTCAAAAAAAAACTTATTAGTTTGTGTTATTTCCACACTTTTAAAAGAACCGACCCTCCGATGATGCTCGTGACCAGTGACCTTTTTTCGCTGTCAGGCAGGTGCAAAAAACCAACCCAGTCTGGCCCTGAGTACAGTATGTGGAATATCCTCTCATTAGATTTCGTCACTCGTTTCAAGACCAACTGGGAGAAATACACCAGGTCTTCAAACGCAACGTTTTGATAAGTCTTGTAATTCTTTGACAAAGATCTTGGTGACTTTTTGAAAAGTCTTGAGAAGCCTTTCATATAGATTTTTCTGGATCTTTTGATAAGTCTATAGTGGCCTATTTGATAAAAATCGGTGACTTTCATAAAGATGTTGGTGACTGTTTGAGAAATCTTGGTGAATCTTTGATAAGATCGTGGTGACTGTATGGAGAGAGTTTAATGAAATAAATACAGAGGCAAACCCATTTCTGCTGTCTTTTGGACTTAAATCTCAGACTGCCTGAGCGGGAATTGAACCCTCGACTTTTAAGATCAAAGGCCACAGCCCTTCCGCTCCAGCCATGCTAACACGGCAACTGTTTCAATCTGTATTTATGTATTACTAATCGAATTCATTTGTGTTTCCGTCTTGTTGTTAATCTTGGTAAATCTTTACATTTTGATGGCTGATAAAGATCTTGGGGTGACTGATAAAAATTTGGTAAATCTTTGATAGGTTTTGATTGCTCTTCGACAAAGATCTGTGTGATTCTTGAGAACCCTGAGACTAATTTGTAGTTTAAGCCCATGTCAGACGGTGAGATTTTTTTTCACCCCAGACACGACTGTCCTTAGGGCAAAGCGATTCCCCCTACATTTGTCGTGTCTGTAGTTGGTTATCAAACGAGCAGAATTTTCCTCAACTTTCGACTGCCCTCAGGGTTAACAAACACTCGATATGGCTTGCTCTGTTTACGTCAAACTTCACCCCTTTTCTGGTATGCGTTCCCCATTTGGTCTCTATCGGTCACGTGAGAAAAAGTCGGTACCCTGAGGGCTGGCCGCATCGCTGGCCATCAAGTCGGGACGACTCTTTCATCACTCCCAACTCATGCCGTCTGCCCTCTGTCAAATGAGCCAACTTACCCTCCCTACCCGATTTTTTGTTGCATCTGGAGTAGAAATCTTGCTGTCTGACACGGGCAAAACTAAAACACGTATCCTTTAGATCTCCGGATTAGTAAACCCTGTAATCTACCAAGCTCCAAATTACGCGGATCCGGTCTGACATTACTTTCGTTTCATGATTTGTAGCTCTGTATAGTCGAACTTTCTTTTTTTTTTCTCGATACCACTCTTTCACACAAGAGAATGACGTTAGCTGGGGTTTGGGTGGGGAAAATTCGAACAGCACACGCACGCAGACACGAAACGTGAACTAGTAAGGCAGCGCCACCTCCTTCTAGTGCGGGAAAACGTGCGGGTGTTCTTGGCATAAACCTTCTCTGTCGCTGTCATCCCGACTCCGACGGGGGATTTGTTACATAAAATATTAAGGAGCTTGGCTGCTTCTTGCAAGATTGCAATCCCCTTACGAACCAAGGGAGAGTTCGGGAGGGGTGATTTGGGGAAGGGAGGGGTTGGGTGTGAAGGTGGAGGGGGTTGTAGGAACGGATCTTGAACGTCAGCCCCACACTGAATCATTTAAGACTTCAACTTCGTTCTAAGTTCTTGGCAAACAACAGCAAATGCTTCAGGTGCTGCCGCCTGGTGGGACGGACAAGCACTTACCAACCGACCAAGAACCAGGTGTTGTGTTCGCCGAGAAATTGGCCGATTCTAATTTCGTATGTGGTTGATCCAATCCGAACGTACTTAATAAAAGAAAGTTGATAGTTGATCACCGGTCCCTTCTTGGTGAAGGAGAAATAGTTTCCCAAAGGCCGTCATAGGCAGCTCCGAAGAATTCTTTATATGATATAAGGCTTGGCAATACAGATTCGACGGGTCGTCCACTTAGCCTCTGATTCTGCCACCAGTCGCGCTGCGAACACGCCAAAAAATAACTGCTCTAGCATGCGGATTGAGCTGTGAAACGTACTCGTGACGCGTGATATGCGTATTTTAAACTTAAAACACTGTATTGACACTAAATTGTTAAAGTTTAACAACAATGGCTTCATGCTACATAATACCTCTTAGTCCACTCGATGTCAAAACAAAGTCTCTGGAGGTTTAATTTCATGAATTGCAAGAAGAACCAAGGTACGTGTGTATTGTACTGCATATTGCACTACTGCATTTTCTATTCTCATTAAAAATGTATTAAACGATCTTTTGACGTAGCAAAAATCGTCCGAAGAATTCTAAGATACGCATCGTTACCGTAAAATAATGTTCGTGTAGTGCTGCAACACCGGGAAATGTAATATTGAGAAGATAACCACGTTCTTGTGCGTCCCGCTAACACTAATCAGTGCAATCGTGTGACGTGTGGTGATTGACTTGTGATCTAGGTTCTTTTCCCTTTAAACGTTGTTTATGTGCGGTCCCGTATACCGTTAACGAAGATCAATTAGTGGACTGGCCTTGTGAGAAGTGGACAAGCCATGTAACGGCTTACATGTACGGCAACGCGCAACTCACGAAGCCTACACTTCGTAGTACACGTTGCCTCAAACATGGCTGCCTGCCAGCCTTCCAATTGCTGCCTACGCAGGAATTGGAAGGATGCCAGCAGCCAAGTGGCGACATGGGTCCACTGCAAACCCAGTTGGAACTGGATCTCACCTGTTAGCCTGTTGCCTCAGGCAAGCTTCCATTGTTCGCCAGGGTGTAAAAGAACGCTGCAGGACCATGGAAGGCAGTCAGAATGGGACGGGCTACTCGAAAAGTTGTCTCTCTTAAGACTTTCTACGTCTGGACAGGCTGCAACTGGACCAGTGCCTAATATGTAATACTCTATGTACAGTTCCCTAGCTGTGCAGTAAGGAATGAATTGAGTTCTTGAACTTGAAATCTCTCGTCCATTCCCTGAGTAGTTACAGCCAACCTTATTAACCGGACTCTCAACAAACTGCTGTACCGGGGCGGATGATGGCTTCAGGCGGCAGCAGAGCTTAGAACCGATTAAGAGGGATGTCCTGTGTTATAGTCACAGTGTGGTCAGTTGTTTTTTAGTGTGCTGCGCGATGCGAAGGTGTGCAATGGAACTACTCATCTTCGGCTGGTGTCCGTCTGTCTAGACGGTAACTTTTGAACACAGCTGAACCCCGTTGTCCGATTCATTGGCATTTTTTTAATGTGGCGTCTAATGCGTTAATTGTAGATATGATCAACAATTTTGGGATACTGATAAAAAGTTCGTTATATATAATAGTTACTTTTCAACCTACCAGTCGAATCCTTAAGTCGCTATGGTTCAGAAAATCATAACGAAAACTTGCGCAAAGACTCATTTATTTTTTTTAATGATTAAAACACGTTAGAACGCTACTCACAGCCATAGTGAGGGCGACACCATACTGCGAGATAAGAGCGCAACGAGAAAACCTGATTTCGAATAGAACATTAGCAGGCTAAACGGAAATTATCTCTGGCTGGACAAGTTTTCGGTTGCGGTTTCTGATGTTATGTTTAGCCGCAGCGAGCGTGGCAGCACGAGTAATATGGGAAAAAATGACCATCATTTTCGTGAACAGCGACCTGATTTAAAAAAAAAAACATTTGACGAAAATTATGGTCTTTTTTTTTCCAAGTTGTGTGCCTCACTCGTGCTGCCGCGCTCGCTGCGACTAATATAATATCGGACGGACACTGCAACCATATGTCATTGCCGCAGCCAAAAATTTGTTCGGCCAGAGATAATTTCCGTTTACTAATGTTCTGGTCGATATCAGGTTTTCTTTCTCGTTGCGCTCTCATCTCGTAGTATGGCGTTGGCGTCACTATGGCTGTGAGTCGCGTTTTAACGTGTTTTAATCGTTTTTTGGTTTTTTAAATAAATAAACGTTTGCGCAGGTTTTTGTTATGATTTTCTGAACCATAATGACGAAATGATTCGACATGTAGGTGAATTCAGTCGATAGCGTGAAAAGTAGCTCTTCGATAAAATTACTGATAAGAATTAATCTGACATTATTAGCTCGATATCGTTCACCAATTTAATCACATTTATAGCGACATTAATCATTAATAAAAGTCAGATAACATGAGTCAGATATCAAATTTTGAAACTAGACACTAAAATCTACATCACTAAGGACGTATGATGTGCGTGTGTGTTTGTACGTCTACTCCTCTGGAACCAAAGCACCTACAAAGATGGGAGTACGACCAAACGAAAGATAATTAAATTGCGCTTAGTATAGGCAGGACCGTAGCTAGGAATTTTTTCTGGGAGGGCAAACCGGCGATTTAACGCCCCCTCCTAGTTTTACGCCCCCCCCCCCATCGACACTAAAGAAAAGTGCTGTACAAAAATCTAGAACGAAAACAATATAAAAATATGTATACTTTTGAAAAGAGAATTGAACTTGGTTTCTTACTCCCCCCCCCCCCCCCCCACCACCACCACCACCCATTCGCGGCTAGCTATGTTTCTGAACCTTTACATAAAACCTACACAGCGTATTTTCAACCTGGGTTATTTCCTAAAATAAGCACGACCAGTTGTATCATGTTTGGCAGCATGGGTCGCCACCCAAAACGAGAGATGGAACATATGATGATATTATCATGGACACTCTGTCGCGTCTTAAAGGTCCTCCTTTATTTCGCGACAGTTAATATAGATTGTATGTGTAGGAAAATGAAGAAAACAAAGATTTCCTTTAAAATGAACTGCTCATCCCTCTGCCTTCTGCACCTCTGCCCTTTCACAATTGTTTCGGACATTTATTTTAAAACTTAGATCAGAAAGTCATTAGTTTTTGCCACATAGTTTGCGAAGCGCACAGTCAGCATCAAGACGGGCCTTGTGAGCATAAACTAGTCTGAAAAAGAAAGAAAAAACTGCCTCGACTGGGACTCGAACCCAGGACTTCCAGCATATTAGGCCGGGCGCTCGAATCAATGCACTACTGGGGTGGACCGTGGCTTCAGGCTCAATCATAGCTTAGAACTGGTTCAACCTTTCCGAGTTGTGATCTAAAGGCCACCAACATGCAAAAAGATATACGAAATATACTTGCTTCCTACCGACCATATTATGTAATAACCAGTGATTAATAAACACAGATTCAAACCTATTCACGTTGCACTTTGGACTTAAAATGTCAGACTGCCTAAATATGAACCCACGATCTTTGAGACCAAAGACCGGAGTCCTACCGCTCAGCCATACTGACACGGCCAAAAGGAAACGTCCATATAGGCCGCATGTAACATGCACACACACACATACGTATAATCAAACATTTTCCAATCTGTACTGGAGGGGCGCTTGTCTGCGTGCCACTCACCAAGTGAACAGAAAGGAACATACAAGGAAAGCGTGAAATAAGGTTATAAACAGGACGGAAAGCCAAATGGGCTGGAAAAAATTTTCCACCCCGTTTGGCATTCCGTCCTGTATTAATAATAAGAGCAATTTTGATCTCTTGTCTATGGCAAGACTGTTTATAGAGTCGTATAGCAGACTAATTTTTACGCTAATTAAACCGTGGAGAAAATAAGCAAGAATTGGTTGTTCTGTTTTTTGTTTGTTTGTTTTTTTTTTTTTGCTCTAATTTTGACTCATTGTACAGGGATAGTAATTCACTTTTATTTTTATTTTATTTTATTTTTGTGTGGTACTACAGTTTCTTAACGTTTTTCGGTAGTCTGTATGATTAACCTTGTGTAAATTATTTCATCAAGTAGGCCTATTTAAAGCCGATCAAGCATTGTTCCACTTGCAAGTGTTTCATTGGAACAATCCGAGTTTCTTAGTTTGTTTTTAAAATTTAACTCTAAATACAGGAGGCACCAACAAGGTTCTGAAACGAAGTACTTTTTTTTGCTGGGTTATTTATGTTTACTCTTCCGTAAATTAGAAACAAAATCATATGAATTTTGATTTAGCAGGCGGAAAGAACTGTAGGCTGACCTTCACTTTTAACCTAGCTGTAAATTACAAAATTCTTCCCAGCCTTGAGGGGTACAGTTCGCCGTTTGTGGCCAACTTTGAATCTAGATTTGAAACTTATAGATTGAGGAAAATGTCGCGCCGAGTGCGTTTGAGTGTTGGAGGGGGGTGGGGGGTAAGACGGTGAGACGCTCGCAATCAACGATTTCTTCACGACCGGTCTCATAGCTGGAGAATAACATAAAATTCGGTACAGTTCTCTGGTTTAAAAGCCATTATGTAAAAGTGGAAATCCTCATTTTCCTAATAAAAATTGTGTAACTGCCGAATCATCACATCAAAATTCTTCCAAAAAGCGGAAACGAAATGGTTTCATAAATTTTTTCCCATTTAAGACACAGAATTTTTCATTTGTTTTCGGTAGTTTTGCAGCCCTATTTTTTTAATGCTGTCTGCCAAAAAAGAAAACATATCACTACTGCTCTTATTAGGGATAGTAGCTAAAACCAAAGCAGGACTTCAGGTTAATACAACGATGCTTGAGACGCCATTCCAGTGGCTGTACTAGGTTCGGCTTCGCTGCATAGCTGTGCCTACCATCCCTCTTCGTAGCAGTCTTGTTTGGTTATTTTTACTGTTTAAATTAGTCCAAAAAATTTATTTAACAAAACGAATAGCTTGTGGTTTCCGCTGACACTAGTGTGGTATCAACAAACCATGGAAAACCCGATAAAAAAAAGCACATCTGGAGAAGGAAAGGAAAGTTCATACTTTTTATGATATTTCAAGTATCGTTTTTACGCCCCCTCTAAAATTTTTTGGGGGGGGGGGCAGTTGCCCACCCTGCCCCCCCGGTAGCTACGGCCCTGAGTATAGGCCTATTGTCATCGCTGTAACTTGATATTATGACCCTCAAATATGCGAAAAACCCTTCAAAATAACGTCAAAGTTTTGTTTTTTAAATCCTCATGATGTTTGTTCATGACGTCATAGTTTGTTCATGTACGGGTTAAAATTCGTGACAAACAAATCGTGAAGCTATTAATTACATACTGATTTGATCTGTAAAAGGATTCACGGAAAAAAAATAACCTAAAAGGACGACGTATTTTGCAACATACCACATACAGATCTTAAAATTGGTTTTGTATTAACTGACTTGATGCATGGAAAAATCAAACCCGTAGAGCTGGTTTTAAAAGGCTGCTAAACTTTCGTGTTGCTGAGACACGGAGGCGCGTGAATTGAGCGATTAGAGCGAGCGATCTCCATGTAAACTAACCTTTTCAATGTGTGTTTCGTTTTGTTCTATCAATCTTTCATCTCTCACCTTTATAGGGGATTACTTCTGGAGGAGAAGACGTACAAACGTGCAAACAAACAAATCGTATGTTTGGAATGATGTAGGTGAAATGTAGATATGCTGAGGAATGTGACGAACGAACTGTAAGCAACATTTGCAATAAGTTTGCGTCGAAATAATCAATCAGTACATAGAAATTACATGAAGCATGGATCGCCTTGAAGCTATTAATTACGCACAAAGATGATCTGGAGAAGGATGCACGCAAAAAAAACCCTAAACGGACGACGTATTTTGCAACGTAACATATATAGATATTAAAATTGGTTTTGAATCAACTGACTTGATGCATGGAAACCTGGTTTTAAAAAGGTGCCAAACATTCGTGTTTCTGAAGCACGGTGGTGCGTGTATTGAGCGAGCGATTTCCAAGTAAACTAAACTTTTTCAATGTGTGTCTCGCTTTGCCCTCTCTCAATCTTTCATCTCACCTCCATAGGGGATTACTTCTGGAGGAGAAGACGTACAAATGTGCAAACGAACAAATCGTATGTTTTGAATGATTAAGATAAAATGCAGGCGTGCTTAGAAATGTGGTGGACGAACTGTGAGCAATAATTACAATTAGTTTGCGTATAAATAATCAGCACGTGATTTTGAGATGCTCTTGGATTACTGAAAGCATGGAACGACGCGCACGTAGCTCGCGGATGGCCAGACTGTTGAAATGATTTATGGTTATAATTTGGTTATGCAGTGAAGCATTACGAAAAACGCGTACTGCACTCTGACCATTTGCTTGATCGTTTTAGACATGGAATGTCTTGTCAGCAGCACAAGAGTTGCAGCATAAAAGCTCGCCGAGTGTAGCGAGACGACGCGGAATGAGCGAGCGACTCCGCTAGTTACATTTAGAATCATGCGCGTCATGTCTCTAAATGATGGTTGAAACCCTTGATAGAGATATTCATCAAGTCGCATACCCTAACTTTATGATTCGTGACGGATTTTTGTTTCTCAGATTAGTGTACCAATCTCAAGATCAGTCTCTAATCCTGAATGTCTGCTTCGTTAAAGGAACATTTCGCCTGCCTTTAACAGCCACGTGCAGATCGTCATCTGCGCTTGATACTCTCGCACCGTTTCGCGAGACTTGACGTAGTAATACAAGGCCAACTATGACAGTAGCTACCTTCCTCGCAGCGAGGAACGCAGATTCTATCTCAGTTTGCCTTGGGCGTAGTAGACGAAACAACATCAATGCAAAAATTATCTTGTTGCAAACCGGAAAGATTTTCGTATTTTAACATAATAATTTACAATTTTTAGGCTAGCATCTTACAGTTTTTCTTCGGCGATCTATTGGCATAAATAATTTTAATTTTTACTGCATTAGTCTGTTAGATTTTTGATCTCATGGTAATTATTAGCAAACGATTAAAAATTAGTGCATGCACACACACACACATAAAACGTCATGGTGATTGTAAGCACACAACGGATCATATAATCGCAGGATGCCATTAAATTAGTTCCCAATATTCAACAGAAAATCTCCTAGACGCCACATTTTAAAACGAATTTTTAGGAAGGGATTGACTAACGGTAAGTAAATAGATCTTTGGAGCCGTACTTGATATGGAGGATCGAGAAAAATGGCGTTGGGAGGAATGTACCTTTAACCCTTTCTGTTTGCTTGCAAAATTGCTTTCGGTGCCCGACCGGAAGTTCCGATCATAATGTTTTATTTTCTTACCCAATCCATTGTGAAATGTAGCTATTAGGACATTTCCGGTTGATAATATTACTGTCGTCTCGCTTCCGGTGCTGTGACGTAAACAACTTAAGTGCTACGTCATAGAGCCCAATGGTTTCTAGCAAGAATGCCTTTTATTTCATCTCGGCGGGACTGGGAATAAGTGCTAATAGAGGTGCTGGGGTCGTGGGGTACGTGAGGAATTCGAATGGCGTTTAAGTTGAAGTGTTCGTACGATACGGGTTTGTAGGGTTAGAGATATGAAATGTGCTAACAGCAAGTTCAGCCACAAGGACAATTTTTAATTAAAAACAAAATGCTAAAAATGTTAAGAGAACGCTAAAAACGCTAGCAGGATGTAATACTCTTTAAAAAACATGTCCATAAAATCAGTGAAACAAGTAAAATCCATGCAACGAATTTCCACAAAGCATTCTTCGTATATCAAAAACAATCCTAATCAAAATTATAATCTTACTACCGTTGCAAACTAATTCTTTGAAAAGACTTATTCATCCACTATTGAAACCAGTGTAGAAAGTAGAGTGACTGTTTACTTAAAAATAAGTATCGTTTAAAATTAGGAGATTTAAGTAGGTGTTATAGGCTAAGCACGAAGTTTATTTTGAAATCGCTTCAACTAGATTCATTAAAGTTGGTACCATTATCCATTTACTTATAACGATGGTCATATTTTCTTACAATCTGCGAATAACCAACAAATTGTGATATGGAATTACGACCTTTAAAAGTCTAACCAACTTGATGTTTAACCAACAGTTTGTTGTAAAAATCATCAAGCCGGGTAGAAGCATTTAGGCACTTTTCAACCGTTGGCATTTTTTCCCGTATAAAACGTATGGGGTCATGTTGTGTCACTTTCAACAGTAAAACCAACAAAAATATTTGTTTATAGTGATTTAATTTAACAGAATGTTCTGTTAAAGGGATGTTCCTCCCTGCGCCATTTTTTCCGATCCTCCACATCAAATATGGCCCCAAAGTTTTATTTACGTACCGCTAGTCAATCCTAACTAAAAATCCGTTTTAAAATGTGGCGTCTAGGAGATTTTCTGTTGGATATATGGGAACTTTATTTACGTATATGATGCTTTGCGCGCGTGCAATGACCATCACGTTTCATCAGTGTGTGCATGTACTAATTTGCTAATACTGACCATGAGATCAAAAATCTAAAAGACTAATGCGGTAAAAATTAAAATTAATTATTCCAATAGATCGCCGAAGCACAATTATAAGACACTAGCCTAGAAAATTATAAATTGTGATGTTGAAATACGAGAATCATTCCGGTTTGTGACGACACAATCTTTAACTTGATGCTGTTTCGTGTACTATTCCCAAAGCCAACCGAGACAGCAGCTATGTTCCTCGCAACTACCACCCCAGCTGACCTTGGCGCTGGTAAATTCGCGGATGGTGAGATACGCGTGGCTGTTATAAGGCAGGCCGCGTGTCCCTTTAATTATTGTATCTCTTCCGCATAAACAGACGACTTGAGCATGCCACCAAGCGAAAGAAAAAATAACTAAACGCTCGCCGCGAACATTGTGAAGGGTTCTTGGGTGGTCTCGAACAACGCAAGCATTCACAGCCCTGAGTGCTCAGAGGGTCGGCTGCCATTCAAGTAAACGCTGGGTCGAATCGCACGCCGACAAATATGGGATTTTATAAAATGTCGCCGGATGATGCAAAAAAAAATTATTGTGGCCCATCACATAAATTCACACGTAGTTTGATTTGTTGTGTTTTCTTTGACATGTTGACCTGACGCGATTTGCTCCTCACTCGAGAACGTCCAAGATGACGTCATTTTGACGCAATCGTTGCCATGTTTGCACACGACATGGTCAACGATTACGCCATAATCGCGTAGCATTCGAGATTCTTCGAGATTTGAGGAGCAAACGTCTCTTACCAGGTACGGAATGTGACGATTCTTTACGCGTTGAAAGTATCGTGCTCTAGTTCAAGCATTAACGAATTATGGCCTCGGCCATACAAGTATTAATTGCTTCGGCTGACATAAGGCTCGTCAAAAAAAAAAAAAAAAAAAAAATTATGCTAAAAAAACTTCAGAAAACATGCAATTGGCTACTAATAAGCCAATAAAAATAAAGTGTGAAAATTAATTAAAGGGACATAAATCCTTCCGGTATGTCGTGCGATCCACTGAGAATAGCGTTTACAACGTTTACACAGGTTAAGAGTTATGTCGCAAAATCATCTCGCGCGAAAGAAAAATACAAGAAAATGACTGTTGGCAAACATTTCCATAAGTTTGAACAAATGTCGCAAAACTGGGTCATACAGGAAAGATAATACAGATGCATGTACCTTAAAAGTGTGATATAATTTTTATTTGAAGGATTTTTTAACGTGGCCTTGCAATGCATCCTGCCGTGTACTCCCAGCGTTTTTTCCCCCACTAATTTATTAAAGATTGTAAAAAGCTTTAAAGCTTGGGCCTTTAATCTTTAAAACCTAAAACTTTAGCACTGAAAGCAATTTTTTTTTTAATTAAGTGTTTCTTGTCCCTGTGGCCGGACTTGCTGTTGGCGCATTTTAAGTCTTAACTGGGTAAGTACTCGTATGCGTTGGCAAGTAACTGTTGTCGCATGAACGTTGCCTGGGGCAATTATTAAACAGGACAACAGCCCCCCCCCCCCCTTTAAAGGAGGTTACAAATAGGCTACCTACACCTTTCCCCCATCCCAACTTCTCGCTTTAAGCCAAAAACATTTACAACCCACGTCTCCAAGAAATAGCCGGTGCCCAAGATAATGGCGTCTTCACTCGTGTATTGCTGGGAAGTTTTACTGTATTTCTTAGGGTTGCTTTCTCGATGTAGCACCACCAATGTAGCACCGCTTCGTCGTGCAATCGTGCCTAACTAAATCCCGACAATATTAGTGCTCGATTAATGCTTTAGTGTTCGATAACTAAAATTAGTGCTCATTTATAGTGTCCGCGGCCTATCTTGAGTTCGCTTCAGAACGACACAGATAATCAGTTGTATGTTTTTGGTAGGAGAGTGCCTTGTTGATATCCAAGATGGTTACAAAAACAATGGCGGCCGTCGATTAAAGCCGTCCCTTCCAGAAAGACGTAGCCGCTCATAAAAGACCTGTAGGACTCAAGATAGGCCGGGTACACAATAATATAAGAATTATAACACTTGCAAAAATGGCGGTGCCAAATTGATGCTAACAGACAGTCCGTCCCTCTATGATTGGCTCGAAAAATATGTGATTTTTTAGTGCTCAATTAGTGCTCGAAAATTAAAATTAATGCTATACAAGTCCGTAAATTATCACTCCTTTGATTTGTTGGTGCTGTTCATGCTGTAGACCACCCCACTCAACAGCTCCAAACATGTCCCGTTTTTAGTCTTCTGTACAGCTGAGGTGCAACGATTTTGTCCATCCGTCCGTCGCCTTTTTTTCAAATTCGCAACGGTACCAGATAGAGACGACCATGGTTTACAACGTTGGATTCAGTGTACAGTGTAAGTGTGTGCCTGGAGGCGCACCGTATTGCAAAAATGAATAACCTTATTATACAATCCAAATCCCCGTTAGCTGCTACTTACGAAATTAAAGTTGTAGGTAAAAAATTAGGCCTAAAAGCTGAAAATTAGCCTGTAAGCTTAAAAGCTATCACATTTTTTAACCGGCAATTCTGATGGTTACTGCTTTCAAATTATATAATAGAGATAGCTGTTGCAATGCGAGATAGGGGTGTGCACCTCGCCATTGGTAGTGGCAGAACTATCCAGAAGACCGGATGCGATTAGGTAGTCGCTGTAGCCGCTTGTTTAGTTCTCGATTAGTGCTCCTTCGTGCTCAAAAATTCGAGCAAAAAGGCAATTAGGCAAAAGATGATTGTTGCAATTATAAAGCAGGGTCTAGAAGCTGTTCTAATATTGTATTTTGCCAAAATTTTATACTGCACCACTTGGAACCAGCCTGGTAAGAAAGGAAGACGAGTCAAATTAAAGGCTTCGGGTGGAGTGGGGGGGGGGGAGTCGGTGGTCAAGGTCTTCCTTCTTGTTCATAGCTTCGAGCCATCTATACGTGTGATCTTCTGTACCACGGATGCCAGCTATCCATTCAATGCGTATTTATACAGAATCCTTCCAAATTCAATTCTCTGGTCTTCTGAGCTCGTACAAAACAAAAGGGATCTTTGCACTTCACCCACCAGAATCCCTCTCAGAACACTCGGCGAATATGACGAATGGGAATGGATGGCGTCGAAACGCTGGGTGAGCTTAAGATAGTGGGTTGTGGTAATAGTGTAACGGATTGATCCCGTTGAAACAGAAAAGTGAGCGATACTATAGTTGGTCTGCATGCTCGACATTGACTGCCGAGATGTCTGTATTCCATTAAGCTGTTGAAGTATGGATGATGTCAGTTTATTCTCTAAGCCAGGGAAAAAAATGTCATAAAATGTCATCAACGTATTTGGTCCACAAATGACGGTGACGCAAGTGACGTGAGGTTTTGAACTGGTACTAAATGACCCCGCCCAACATCCATCTGGCCTATTCGTGAGAGGTTTTCCAGTTCGATTCCCCATGTTTCCCCTCCCCTTAAGGCTTATTTCGATTTCTAAAATGACTAGTAGATTCACAATTGAGATGGTTCGTCTATTTCGACCATTTTATATATGTATATGACTGCTGGGGCTGCTAGGAACTAAACTTACGCATGCCCCGCGAATGGAAATTGTCGAAATGCAAGGCAGTAAACGTATCACCACATACGTATTTTATAAGTACATGTTGGACATCAAGTTGAATACAATGAACACCTGTAAGACTTCATTAAGTGTATATTTTATACACACACCATTTAGTTACAGAACTAAATGCACTTTATTTCATTTTAATATATGTGTTAACAGTTCATTTCTTGGAGCGGGTCAATTTACATCATCCATGTCGACTGGCAATGCAGTCATAAAACCCCCAAACAAAGCTATTTATGGATTCCCGCCACGTTTTTTGCCATTTAAATTCGTAAATAAAAACAGATGCAAACCTATTTACGTTGCCATTGGGATCTAAATCCCACACTGCCCGAATGGGAATTGAACCCACGACCTCTGAAACCAAAGGCCGAAGTCGTACTGCTCAGCCATGCTGACACGGCCTTACGCAGCATTTAACACGCATACATTGGAAGTGTTAAAGATTGGTAGTGTTTGATTTATGTATACGCGAGCGTGTTAAATACTGCGTATGGATGTTATGTTTTTAAAGGCCACATCAGTATGGCTGATGGTAAGACTTCGGCCTTTGTTCTCAAAGGTCACGGGTTCAATTCCCACTCAGGTAGTCTGACATTTAAGTCCAAAAGCCAACGTAAATAGGTTTGCATCTGTTCTTATTCATTACTTTTTGTGCCATTTGGCTTTCTGTCCAGTTCATTTAAATTCATGATGTCAAATACCAATGTAATGAATGATTTATATACTTCAGAAAATAAGTAGACAAATTTCCGTTGCGTACAACATTCCGGTACAACAGCTCAAGCCGCTCTTGTTCAGACGTCTAGAGGAAAAACAAATCGTCTCATCACGTCATTCCTTTTTTCATCTAAATGGCCTCACGCTGGCGTTCGCTGCAGTCCCCGACCGGTATAACAGGATTTTGAAAATTGTTTGAAATGAAACAGTTTTCAAATTTTTCATTCAACCTTTTAACTGTTCAGCGGTGCACTTACTATGGCAATTTATGTCAAAAACTTTGCGGGAATCATAACTGGTTTTGGGGTTTGGACAACTAATTACTTAGTAAATGCTGGCTCTTCATCACAGCCATAATCTTACGGGGGAATTTATTAAAAACCAGTATTTTGCCTGCCCCCAGAACAGCCGGCTGAAAATTGTTTCTATTGCGTGGAGGAAATAACCATTACCTGTAAATTTTGGGAACGTTTCCGAACGGCAACTAAAAACGAAATTATCGACGCAAATTTTCCACATTTTTCACATTTTCTCGTCTTTATACAGTGTTCACACTTATCACTTTTTTTACAGTTAACTTTATTTTTTTTTCACATATTTCGTTTTTTCACATTTTATATTTTTTCCACATTGTTCACCTTTTTTTTCACATTTTCCTATTTTTATAATTTTCCCATATTTTTTCACAATATTTCTTTTTTTTTTATGTTGCAGGCGTCTTCACGAGATTATTATGATATGGCCATATTTTTATCTTTCTTCCTGCTCATCTGTATCATATGCATGGCTATTATTATTAAGGTAAGTTTTTATAATTAAAAAATAATAGTAAATGAATGTGACATGGTTTACTGAAATAATTCTTACGATTTTTTTTTGA
This sequence comes from Lithobius niger, assembly GCA_023313725.1. NCBI lineage: Eukaryota > Metazoa > Arthropoda > Chilopoda > Lithobiomorpha > Lithobiidae > Lithobius > Lithobius niger. Next base: position 35,074 of record JAHWFP010032187.1, read on the forward strand.
TAGATGAAGTGGTGCCGGCGCAGTAAAAAAGTAAGTTCTTTTATTTAGTATGTTAAGATTACATTTGGCTCAAAATTCCACAAATCGTGTGTCACGCTATTGGAACAAGCTTTGGAACACTCTTCCGGGCTGCTTTTTATAGTCTCTCTCTCTCTCTCTTAGTATAGGAGTATAATTTGCTGGCTATGCATCAAAATGCTCTAGGAATAATACAAAGATAAAACATTTCCCTCATTCAATCTTTCTCGTATATGTAAAATAAAAAGGTTTGGTGCTCACCCCGGTGATTTTTAGTGACATAATTCAGCGGTAGAAGTCAAAATATTCTTTCTACCAACTGGAATACTATAAACCTAGCGTATCCCCCCCCCTCCCTTTTCTAGATTCCCGTATGTACAAGCAGGGAAAAGAAACCTTTGGTGTTCTCTTCCTTAATATTTATGCTAGCTCCCTTCGTCTTTTGAACTGCTGATCGAGGTTAAAATGCTCTTCTCGCCTACTGGAATAATGTGAATATTTTCATCTTTTCCTAGTTTGCCCTAAAATTTAAAAAAAAGAAAGAAAAAAAACCATTGGTGTTCTTTTCCTGGATGTTTTAGCAGCACTTGCATTTTTCTTTAGGGGGTAATTCTCCACCTATAGCTAAAATGTTCTACATACCTTCTGATATACAACAAAGAAAGGACATTTTCTCCAAACACCGGTTTCTTCTAGATACCATGGGGAAAAAGCTTTAGCATAGCCGTATGTCTCTATGGCTATAATTTGGGCATGCCATTTCCTCAATATTTTCGCAAGCTGTCCTCTTCACTCTTTCTCACCTCTCTCCACCTGTGTTTCCTCTTTCCTTCCTCCTCTCTTCTCACTCTCCTACCTCTTTCTTTCTCTCTTCCCCTCTCTCCTCTGTCTCTCTCCTTCTCTCCTTATACCCTCTCTCTCCTCTTTCTCGCCTTTTCCCCCTTTTTTCTCTCCACTGCTCTATCCTCTTTCTCCCTCTCCCCTTTCGTTATCATCCTTCGCTTTCTTTTCCTTCTCTCCCTCCTTCTTTTTCCCCTCTGTCTTCTCTTCCCCACTCTCGATATCCTCTCTCTCTTTCTTTCTTCCCCTATCTCACTCTCCTCTCTCTCCCCTTCTCTTCTTGTTCTTCCTCTCACTGTCCTGTCTTCTCTCCTTCCCTCTTGCCTCTCTAGCCTTCTCTCGTCCCTCTTCCTTTCTCTCCCTCTCTTTTTCCCATCTCTCATTCGTCTCCCTACCCGTTCTCCCAGTTCTCTTCCTTTTCTCTTTCTCTTCCTCCATCTCTTACCCCTCTCTTCTCTCTTTTCACCTCTTACCTCCCTGTGCTCTTTCTTCCCTCCTCTCTCTCCCCACTCTTCTTTCCTCTCCCTCTGCTTTCTTTCCTCTCCCTCTGCTTTCTCCCCTCTCCTCTGTCTGCTCCCCTGCCCCTCTCTCTCTCCCATCTCTTTATCACTCTCTGTGGTTATTGGTCCAGCCTGACAAGGAAGGACTCGGACCACTTTTTCCTGGTAAAATCGGGTTTTTTCGTGGAGACACATTACAAAACGTCAAACATAGTCGCCATTACAACAACCTCTCTCTATCCATCTGCACATGCGCGCAGGCATACAAGACAAGTCTACTACATAGCAGTCCTGAGATACAGCATAACAATCGCTACATCTCCCTTCTCTTCCCCTTCCTCTCA